>JASSRZ010000838.1:0-11730 GCA_032164315.1 Malacoctenus gilli
TCGGTAAAATGGGCGTGGCAAGTTCCTATCCGGGTATCTAACCGGACTTGCCGAAATGCGAACTTGTGTATCGGAACAGGACTTGGGCGCTGACTGGTGACGGTTCACAAGTCCGCCAGAACGCAAGTACAGACAAGTACGGGGATTGAGGAACGGCTGATGACTCGTGTGGACTCCAACAGCCACGTATCCCAGAATGCATTTCAGACACCAAAGTCGAGGAAGTGAGGTCGCGAGTCCGCTGCCGTTCCGATTGTAGAAAAACCGTCCTGCGAACTCCCGTTCTCGGAAGTTTCCAAGTCCGAACTTCAGAAGTTCGGGAGTCCATACTTGGGATTGAGAAACAGCTAAAGTAAAGTGCAGATCTGCTATTTAAATAATTATGATGCATTTAATGGAGTCTTTATATATTTTAGGGAAAAATTGATCAAAAATAACAATAAATCAAAACAATAACGAGACTGAGCATCATATGAACAGTTTCAGTTCTTTCATGTTTCAAACTCTCTCATGTAATGATTGATTTTAAAGTTTTTTACTACACCTTAGCCTTGAACCGTGACCCTGGTACCCGAGAACTACTCGCTGACATGTTTCTTTGATCCGAGCAGCCCTCGTCACGTCTCGTCTCGGTGTTGTCTTTTGACTTCCCGTTTCCTTCTGCCGTCGGACTCTCCACTCGTTTCGGGTACTTTGCCCCTTTCCGTCTTCGTGAGTGAATCGTCGAGTCCACCTGTCGTCCGACATGACGTCCGAATACGATCGGCGACGTCTTCTCCCCCCGTCGCGCGTCGCTTCGTGTCATCCCGCCGCGACGCGCTCCGTCTCGGGAACTCCTCCTGACCTCGTCTCGCCTTCGTGCTCGACTTTTGGGTCTTCGTTTTCCGGGTCGATTTTCTGTTTCTACTTCCTCGTTTTAGTGAGTGATTCTCTGTTTTTCTGAGCGTTTTGGGGGTTTTTTTCCGCCGTATTTTTTCTTGATGCTCAGTCTTCTCCCTGCGTTTCTGAATTGGAGTCCTCTTCCTGTTTGTGACACGAACGCAGACAACACACGAACACAGCTTGGTCCGGACAACGAAGTGCTGTCACCAGCCTGACGTAAAGCTTCCAGGAAGTGAAAGATGTGCGGCGTCGATGAGCGCTTCGCACGCTCCCGTGGAGGACATCGATCAGCCCCGCTTCTCCAGCTTCATCCATCGGTCCATCTTCCGGGTCTAGTAGATTCAGACCGGTGTCGGGCCGCCCCCCCCACCCCCCCTCGATTGTTGTCCTCGCATCTCGCGATTGAATATTTGTTTTGACGGCGAACAAACAGGCCGACTGGATCCCGGCGGAGGGAGGCGGCCGAGTCGCCGTGCGGCTGTAATTGGAGGGGCTCCGCTGACAGATGTGCGCTCCCAGCTGTCCCCCCCCCCCCCCCCCGGGCTGAGCTCCAGACAGACGAGCGTTAGCACACAACACGCCGCCGGATCAATTATGACACGAGGACCGCGGGATGACGCGAGGCGCCGTCCAAATCATAGATCCTTCCAGCTCCGTCCAGATTGCTTATTTGTTTTGTTCGCTGCCCGTGCCGGCTCCACTCGCCCTCGCGGTGTTCCTGCAGGCGGGGGGCCGGGGGGGGGGGGGTCTTTCATCAGGGCTTGTGATGCACGTCCTGGATCTGAACGATCTCACTTTGTTTTGGGTCTTCCAGCCAGACGGAGTTATCGAAAAAGACAATAGCAATCAAGGGACACATTGTCTTCAGCCGTCACCCGGCAACGGTTGCGTGTGGCCGGCTGGCGGGGCGGCGAGAGGACCTCCAGAGTTTTATTGTAATGAGTGCGTGAGAACGTGTTTGTGTGGTGGTTTGGGATGCAAAAAAACAAAACAAAACGCGGGTCTCACTCAGGTTTTTCGGCAAAAAGTAAGAAAGGAAGTCACTCTTAAACTTTGCCTTCCTGCTTTTATTCTTTTCTATGCTTGTCTATTGTGAATTTGGGCAGTTCATCGCACGAGCGAAACTCTTTTGGATTCCACAGCAAAGCTGTGCGCTGGGCTAAATACACTGCAAAGTTGGAGAGATGATATTGATCTCGGTTTGGAGCTAAGAATGCTTGAAAAAGAACCAAAAAAAACGTCCTCAAACTTTATTGAAGTCATTTTTGTGTGCAGGAGTTTCGATGTCGGCGCTCGTAGCACCAAAATTGGGACTCACAGACCGCACGCTGACACTGAGGTGACAACATGACGAGTGGGGGGTGTGTGTGTGTGTGCAAAGTACTAGTCAAGTTCAAGCTGCACGTCTGATTTTGTCGAAGTTTGTTGGAGATTTTGTAGATAAAGTGCGCATCACTTGCATTTCACTCATTTCCTGTGTGACAAGTACCATTCGCAAATGGGAAGCGCACGTGACAGGGGAGGCGGGACTCGTGTGCTCGTGCCCGCCACTGGCGCCCGCTGCCCTCCATGGCGACATCGTCGCTCCTGTGGAAAAGAAACCGTCTTTCTTTCCTTGCTGCATTCCTTCTTCACGCTTCAGGCAGCTTCTTCTTCTGTGGTTGTCAACACTTTGTTCTGGAAGGTGGCATGAGCTCGTCCTCGAACGGGGTCTTAGAAAGACCTTTCCAACACAATGCCAAATCACTCCTTTTTTGGAGTCCCTCTCTCTCTCTCTCTCTCTCTCTCTCTCTCTCTCTCTCTCTCTCTCTCTCTCTCTCTCGTTTACATCTTTTTACCGAGAATGAATACCAAAAAGAGCGTCCCTCTCCTGTGGCGTTTTGTACTTTTTTACGGAAAAATATCTTTACAACGGCCTTTTTATTTGACCCTCGACGACTGAAGCATCGTTTGATGAGCGGACTGACACCTCAGTAGTTCAGCACCAATACACCTATAAGCCTGTAGCCTGTTTTCTATAAAGTACTTCGGGTCGGAAGTTCCCGCGTTGTCTCCGTGGGTGTGATGTCGAGCTCATTCACGTTAAATGGGTCCAGCGGGTCCAGCGTAGCAAACAGTCGAAGCGCTATATCAAATATGGATTCCTTGTGGATACTCGGAAGCGACCGTCCAGCTCAACTCAGACACCAATGGCGACTCGCCGTAAAGGGAAGAAAGTAAAAAAAAAAAAACCTTGTCGAATGCTGGTAAAAAATCAAAGCTTGAGAGCGACCGGGGCCGGGCAAAGACAGGGGTCAACATCGGATACGCATTTGAGTCTTGGAACGGAGCTCAGAACCGCGTTGGGAATAAAAATGGACTCTGGAGTGGCTTTCTTTCTACTGAAAATGCAATAAAAGACAACACCGACCATTGAAAAAATGGCCTTGTGTTGTTCTCAATTGACAATTGCCTGTTGTATGTCTCTGAGGACTGTCTCGTGCGCTTCCCATTTGCGAATGGTACTTGTCACACAGGAAATGAGTAAAATGCAAGTGATGAGCACTTTATCGACAAAATCTCCAACAAACTTCGACAAAATCAGACGTGCAGCTTGAACTTGACTAGTACTTTGCACACACACACACCCCCCCCACTCGTTATGTTGTCACCTCAGTGTCAGCGTGCGGTCTGCGAGTCCCATTTTTGGTGCTACGAGCGCCGACATCGAAACTCCTGCACACAAAAATGACTTCAATAAAGTTTGAGGACGTTTTTTTTGGTTCTTTTTCAAGCATTCTTAGCTCCAAACCGAGATCAATATCATCTCTCCAACTTTGCAGTGTATTTAGCCCAGCGCACAGCTTTGCTGTGGAATCCAAAAGAGTTTCGCTCGTGCGATGAACTGCCCAAATTCACAATAGACAAGCATAGAAAAGAATAAAAGCAGGAAGGCAAAGTTTAAGAGTGACTTCCTTTCTTACTTTTTAGCGAAAAACCTGAGTGAGACCCGCGTTTTTTTTTTTTTTTTGCATCCCAAACCACCACACAAACACGTTCTCATGCACTGTATGTCTCTGAAGACATTCTTTTAGGGTGAGCGATGGCATGCTTGCCCAAAACGAAAGCCGGCAAGCCGGAGCATCTACGAATCCAAGTGATCATGGGTGCGTTCATAAATTCTCACGTTTAGCAACAATTTTCTTACCTCTGTGAGCATCGTTCTCGTGAATCAACGTCTTCTTTGTAGGCGATTATTTCTGTTCTGAAGCGTGCTCGTACGAGCGCTCGCTCGCAAGTGCAGTTCTGTGTTTTGACCACAGGGGGCAGTGTAATTAGAAAACTCCGTTTTGCCTCTTTAAAGTCACCCATCAGTGACGTGATCTTTACACTTCTCGTGTTGAGGCCGAAGACGACTCTCTTCACAGTGAAGACCTTGACCGGCGACCTCCCTCCACCTCCCGGTTCGCTCGCAGCGCGTTTCCGATTGGCCCGCCGTCCCCCCCGCCTCCCCGCCCTTCGTCGACTTCCCTTCTTTCGTTTGGTTTCCGTCTAATTCTCCCGTCCCTCCCACCTCATGCGCGCCATAATCCAGACGTCCGCACGGTAAAGCTGTCTTGAGTCCATCTCACTCCATAAACCACTTCCTGCTTTACCGCCAATCGGGGGGACGCTCGCGCCCGCTCCTGCATCGTTTCATTGGCCGAGCTCCAGGAAGTGTTTTTTGGATGGCGTTTTGCGTATCAAATCCTGCTCTGGGGAAATGGGCTTAGAGCGCTGGGCGCGGCGCGCCAGGAAACACGGGCGTGTGCGGGGCGGCGTGCGTGCGTGCGTGCGTGCGTGCGTGCGTGCGTGCGTGCGTGCGTGCGTGCGTGCGTGCGTGCGGTGCAGCGGAGAGTTTACCGCAGCCTCCGGCACTCGGAAGGCAAACGCAGACAGATGTTCGCTGCGACACCCACGAGCTCTCCGTGGACCACTTTGCAAATAAAAGCAACACTGATTAACATGCGCGGTGCGAGGCGGCGGGAGGCCGCGGCGCGGCTCGTTGCCGGGGCCGTTGGTGATGCGCGCGGCCTCATCGCCGGAGACGCGCTCGCCCGCTCGGTCCGTCTCCGTCGAGTGCGTTCGCGGCGCGTTCAGGGCGCGTTCGGGCCTCGTTCGGCAAGCTGCTCCCATCGCAGAGGCGTCGTCCCGACGTGTGCGAGCCGACCGGATGAAGAGATATCATGAACGGCTGCAAAAAGCCGCGGGGAGAACGAGACGGGCCTGCGACGGAGCTCGTCGTTATTTGCTGCGTTCCCTCCAGTCGGCGTGAAGTCAATAACTGTATTTATACACGCTTCTCTCTCTCTCTCTCTCTGACGCGTTTTCCCCCCCCTCGGAGGGAACGGAGGATCTCTCCGTGGCTGCTTTCATGTGTCGGATTCTCTCCCCGCATGTGTTTGGATCGAGTCTTTTATGCTCAATCAAAAGTGTCTGGTTCATAAATACTGCAAATTGTTTTGGTGGCTTTTTCGCCTCCCTTTCATATGGATATTCTGCTTATTTTTTGAGTTTCCCGCTGAGCAGGTTTTGCTGCGCTTATTGTTGTTTTTTGAGATTGGTTTTTAGCTTCTTATCTCCCCATGGATTATTAAGTTGTTGTGTATCATTTTGTGTTGGTCTTTTTTTTTTTTTTTTACCATTCAACCATTACCTTTCATTACCATTCATTGCATCGTTATTAGAAGGGGTTCGCAGGGGTTTTCTTGCGAACGCTCCACAGAGCATGAAGCCTCTCGCTTTTGCTCGAGCTGTGGTCCAGTTTGGGTCGGCTCGGGTCAGGTGAGGTCGTCATCGGTCCAAGGAGTCGACTCGAAACGGCCTGAATCTGACTCCGAAAGTGAATTTTCTCTCGTTTCGTTGGCAGAATTCTTCGTTTTGGCCTATTTCAAACACCGACAACAGACTTTTTTGTTGGAAACAAGAAGCTTAGGCCTTGAAAGGATCCGGAAAATGTTCGACTTTGAGGTGCCGATGTCTCGTTTAAAGTGTGAAAAAGGTAGTTTTGTTTTGAAGTGAAAAGTGTGTGTAAAAGTGCTCAAAGTGCTTCTCATTTTTACCTCAGCAGTGAGGCTCTGAAGTCACTGGAAACGCAGTGAAGTTGCGCCGGTTTTTCAACAGGGGGCACTAGACTGCAGCTGGATCTGCCTCACGTATCCACAATAAACAGAGACCCCCCTGTCTTCTTCTACTACTAGACCGCCGCCAGGCCTCCTGATATCTGACTGACAAACACTTTGAGCGAAGAGCTTACGGAGGTGATGGTGCCCCCCCCCTCGAGAGGTGTGTGTGTGGGGGGGGGGCGCGTCGGCTGGGCTGCACATCATCTGCAACGCCGTCCGTCGCCCCCCGGTGGCCTCTGACCTCCCCCGCGACACGCGTCGGACGCCCGCGGCGGCGAACGGGCGCCGCGAGCCTGGGGGCCGCGTATTTCTACGAAGGCGACCGCTTACGTTTCGTCCCCTTTTTTTTTTTTTCCGAGCGGCGGCGGTGTCGCCCCCGTTTAGTTCGTTCGCTCTTTTTTTTGTTCCATTTCGGCGGGACGGCGGCATTAAATAAACATGTCGATCAGACGCGGAACATGCGGAGGAGGAGCCGCGACCCTGAATTATTCACGGCGAACAGGAACCATCGTCCCCGAAATGAGACGTGAGAGGGTCTTCTCCTTTTGTTTTGTTTGTTTGTTCCCCCCCCCCCACCCCCCACCTCCCTCTGTACTCCTCCTTTCCCTCTGTATCGCTCCCTCTGTTTCTCTCTCAGCCCACTCTATCTTTGGAGCACCTGCCAAAATTCTCTATGATAGTTCCCTTTCGAGAGGGGATAAAGAGAGATGAGAGGGAGGGAGGGGATTTCAGGAGTGAGGAAGGGCACGGAAGGGGGCTCGGGCAGAAGGTGATATGGGGGGGGCGGGTAGCAGAGGGGTGCGGGGCAGGTCGAGGGAGGAGAGCGGGATCAGCGGAGGGAAACGGGAGAATAGGGAAGGGAAGGAGAGGAGAGAAAGATGAGGCTTATTGAGAGTCCGTCACTCCTCTTTTATTACCTCCCAGGAAGCGACGGGGGGAGGAGAACGAGGCCCGACTGAAGCATCAAATGGGTCACTCTCCCTCCGTCTGACACGCTCTTTTCCTCACCCCAGCGTGCATTCACTCCACTTCACACACGCGTAGCTGTTTGAAGTGCATCTCGGGGGGGAAAAAAGGGGGGAAGAGAAAGGAAAGAAAAAAAAAGAAAGAAAAGCCCCGTCTTCTTTCTCGTGACTGTGGTGTAATTGAAACATCTCCTTTTTTTTTCCCATCATTGATGCTGTGTCACTTTCACAGGGGGGGGGGGGGGAGGGAAGAGAAGGCGCTTTGAGGAAGCCAAACGAGAGTGAAATGGTGGGTGGAGTGGAGGGAGGGAGGCCCAGAGTCACCGCTGAGTCGAAGGTGACTGAACTTCGGGTGGACCCGCGTCGCGCCGGGCTCCGGCGCGGACGTGCGTGTTTTCGATTTATCGAAAATAAACAAGAGTTCTTACTCGAATGCGACCCCGTTTCCTCCTTCGCTGGCAGCGCTCACTCCTGGTTCATTATTATATTGTTTCATTCGCGTCTTCGCTGTTTTGAACATTCAAGCGTACTGTCATTTCACCTCTTGGTTTTGCCCACCTCCATAATAAAGGGGGTGAAAATTTTCAAAACCGCGCCTGCAATTACGTTGCCTTAAAATCACCAATTCAATGTGTTTCCATGGTTTTTGGTTGCTTCCCTGATGGAAACGGTTTAAATGTGCTCTCTTATTGTTGTTGGAAGGGACCTCAGGTGTGGCAGCGCCGCTGCACCGTCCCAACTGTCACGCGTGGCTTCTCTCTCTCTCTTTCTCTCTCTCTCTCTCTCTCTCTCTCTTACTCTCTCGTTATGAAAACACGAGGAAGCGACGGCGGGAGGACAGTTGCAGGACGACCGCAGCAGCCCAAAGCGCTCAAACGTCATTCTGCGACGGTCCTCCCGCGAAGATCCGCGCGCGCGTCTCGGTCGTAACGAACAGGCAGAGACGTGTTTTTTTTTTTTTTTTTTGGCCATCCCTGGCCTGGTGAGATGAATCTAGACTGAGAGAGTGGGAGCGTGGGGGGGGGCGCAGCAGCCCCCTCATCGCCTGCACACGAGAGCCCCTCGAGCAAAGCCCTTAACCCGACGGCTTGTGTGCAGATGGAGCTCAGCGGCCGGCAGATCAGATTGCGGTTGCATTGGGCAGCTTCCAGGTGTGGATGTGCGAAGCTGTGTGTGTGTGTGTGTGTGTGTGTGTGTGTCCGTGTGTGTGAGTGTGGGGGTGTGTGTGTGAGTGCACGTGTGTGTCTCTGTGTGTTTGTGTATGTGTATGTGTGTGTGTGAGTGCACGTGTGTGAGTGCACGTGTGTGTCTCTGTGTTTGTGTGTGTGTGTGTGTGTGTGTGAGTGCACGTGTGTGTCTGTGTGTGTGTGTGTGTGTGTGTGTGTGTGTGTGTGTGTGTGTGTGTCCGTGTGTGTGAGTGCGGGTGTGTGTGTGTGTGTCCGTGTGTGTGAGTGCGGGTGTGTGTGTGTGTGTGTGTGTGTGTGTCTGTCTGTCTGTCTATGAGTGCACGTGTGTGTTTGTGTGTGTGTGTCTGTGTGTTTGTGTGTGTGTGCGCACGAGTGTGTGTGTGTGTGTCTCTGTGTGTTTGTGTGTGTGTGCGCACGAGTGTGTGTCTGTGTGTGTGTGTGTGTGTGTGTGACTCCAGCCCCCCCCCAAAAAAATACTGAATAATCACCATGCTTGGCTGAAAGAAAAACTTCCCTGAATAAGCGAAGAATCAAAAACTGAGTGAAACGAGTTTAAGTGACACATTTGTTGAGAAGTAACGCAGCAAAAACCGCCTCCCGTTGCAAGCTCGCCACCGGTCGCGTCAGCAATCTCGATCTTTGCTCGTCTATTTGGGTCTGCTTTCCTCTTCCCGCCGTCGATGTCGGAGTTCATATCGAGCCGTTTCTGAGCACCACTCTCGGATGTCCCGTCACCCCCCCCCCTGCAGATAGTCCCTCACTGCCACCTCATTGGGCCGCGACCGCGCGAATCGTTCATCAGGCCCGCGTCTTTCGGACAGGTGGATCGCTCGTAATCCTTGGAGGACATTTCGGGGGGGGCCCCGATTTTGACTGCGCTGAACCGTTCGGCGCCTCGCGGAGCGGCTGATAAGTGCCTCACCCCCCCCTCGCTCCGCCGACTTCCTCGGGGGGGAACCCCTCATTCGTTTGACCGATCGGCGGCAGATTGAGTTTGCACGGTTCTCGTGCCCGATGCTCAAATATTCTTGACCGCTGAAGCAACGCGAGGCGGACTTTAAGGGGGGGGCGGCCTGCGTTGTACGCAGCGGGGTCGCAGGAGGTGACCCGGTGGACCCCACAACTCGAGAAAAACTTTGAGCCTGTGTTCTAGAAATACAGAAACTTTGAGTTTTTAAGCTGTCCTGAGTCCATCTCACTCCATAAACCACTTCCTGCTTTTTCCGCCAATCGGGGGGAGGCTCGTGCCCGCTCCTTCATCATTTCATTGGCCGAGCTCCAGGGAGTGTTTTTCGGAGGGCGTTTTGCGTATCAAATCCTGCTCTGGGAAAACGGGCTCAGAGCGGCTGCTGTTACGTGTTTTGGTTTGTCGATCCAGTTCTTGTCGCTCAACGCTCTGTTCGGTCACATTTGAAGTGGACGCCCGGTGCTCCGGAACAGGCTCCTCCCACCGCCCGTTGAGACATTTCCAGCCTGTGTTTTTTTTCTGCTCTGCTTGAAGTGCGAACGGCGTAGCTAGGGGGCGGAGCTACGAGCGACTCCCGCGGTCCCCTCCAACCAACCCCCTCGGCTCTCCCGCCAGCTCCGCGGCGACGGCAGGTTGCGCATCGGCAGGAGCGTGTGCCGCGTTTCCGGTCGCGAGCGTCGCCTTAGATCTTTTATCCCGGGGGGGGGCAATCAAGCAATCGAGCAGGCACGCCGGTCAACCTTCAGCCGAGTTTATTCGGAATTAAATGAGTGGTTGGTGCATTTCTTGATCGTCTCTGTCCTGATGGGAGGAGGAGGAGGAGGAGGAGGAGGAGGAGGAGGAGGAGGAGGAGGCGTTCTGGTCCTGGTGTGTACTACTTCCTCTTCCTGTCCCCACTAACTAGTTTCGTTTTCATGTGCTGCTGTTACATTTCAAAAGGAATTCACGCGTCGGCTTCGTCACAGCGACGGGAAGGTTACGGAGCTAATTTAAAAAAAAAAAAACCAAAACAGCCGCTCGGAGAGATGGTCTTTTATCCAGAAATACCGGCGATCACAGCACAGTTTCGGCAAGAGCACCTCTCCCCGGTAAGTCGATGGCGTTTTGGGGGGAGAAAAAAAAAACAAAACACGACGAGCCGGGCCCATCGTTGGGGCTTTCGAAGCCACTCAAGCGCGGGCAAACTTTCGCTGCCGCGTCAAGTGCGAGATGAAACAACATGGCGTTTGGCTCGCGCGGCGGCGGCGGCGGCTCATCTTTTCCTGGACAAATTGGCCCCTCCGCGCGATCACAAATGTACCCCATTATGGATTTCCCAGGAGGACCCTTCAGCGTGTGTGTGTGTGTGCGTGCGTGTGTGTGTGTGTGTGTGTGTGTGTGTGCGGCTGCTAATGATGAAGGATTTGGAGTCTGGGACGGTGTGTGTTCATCGCTCATGATTTGTCTGCCTATGAGGGACGAGTTTCTCTCCAAAGCCGATCGATACAGTCGCGCAAACCGCACGTTGATAATCCATTCACAGGAGGTTCGCCGTTACGCCCCGCCCCCCCCCCCCACGACGTTCCGTTTGCATGCAGAGGATGCCCCCCCCACCCCACCCCCCAACTCTGCCTGTGGCAGCATTTCCCCCCCCCCCCAACTGGGAAGCGTCTCTCCTCGGTTGTACCTTTTGACTTCAAGGAGATTGCTCACCGCCCATGTTGAACGCACCAATTAAAAGATCGACCGGCAATTTCCGCCGCGCTCGTCCGACCGCCCACCCGGGGCGCCCGTCTGTCCGTCCAGATATAAAAAAAAAAAAAAACCCAACGGTCGAAGTCTGAAAAGTGTTACGCATATGGCGTCTCTGATATCCTCCCTGAGGGTCCCGATGAATGAACGTTTGATGTTGGACTTGTTAAAGATGACGATGATTCATTCTCGAGAGAGTAACGATAAATTTCCCACAATTCACTCTGAGAACATCACTGAGTGTCTCGTGCACAAACTCCTGATCTGTGACTCTAAACACGTTGACGCATTGACTTCAGGAACATATTTTGTCTTTAAACGTATCTATAAAACTTTATCGCAGTTTGTTGGTTACAGAGAGTGCAAAGCCAGGTGGTCCTAATGTTGTGGCCGATCGATACATTTTGCTTTACATATTCTTTCACGTCGAATACGTGCACTTTTTCCCTTCCCTTCAGTCCTTTATTGGCTCACCTGAGCGTTCAGGCTTTAAAAGCTGTTGCTCGGGGCTTTGTTTGTACTGACTGAAGTCTATTAATCCACAATTAGTGCTCCGGAGATAAAATCACGCCTCAGGACCGGGACGCTGCGGTTAACAGGCACGTAAACAGGCAGCGCGATGTATGCACACACACGCACGCACGCACGCACACACACACACACACACACACACGCTTGCACACGCACAAACCTGGACAGCTGGTAGTACGTTCCGGAAAAACTGTGCCTGAGGACAGACGATGGGTACTGGAGGAAAATTTGTTTTAGTCATAAATTACACACACACACACACACACACACACACAGACACACACACACACACACACACACAGACACACACACACACACACACA
>JASSRZ010000839.1:0-11728 GCA_032164315.1 Malacoctenus gilli
GCTGTCCAATCACTGAGCCCCTCCCCCCTTGTGACGTCAGTGAAAAACTGATGTGAAAAAAACTCCCTGAAACAGACTGTTTCTACCACCATCGACAATGAATGGAGAGGCATGCTTGATATCTCAAACATGAGTTTATGTGAAAAGAGGGGGCGCTGCTCACTTGTCTGAATGAGCTTTCAACACAATTACACTGTGACTAGCTGAAAAAAGTCAAAATAGCATAATAGGGCTCCTTTAAGCAATGCTGTTCATGGTCCAAAAAAAAAAAACCCAACTCCATTTGGTTTGAACACACCTAGTCCAGTGTAGAGTCCATTTCAGAATCTGGTTCTGGTTCCAATTCTAATCTGGTCCCAAGCCCAATTCCAAATCTGGTCCCAAGCCTGATTCCGAATCTGGGTTCAATTTCAAGCGTTCACCAGAAGATTCTTCCCCCTCTGAGATTGCAGGAGACGTCATTCACTGCCCCAAGCAGACCACAGATCAAATGGAGCAAGCAATCCCAACCAGGATCACAGTGACACAGAAGAAGAGGAAGTGTCTTCTGCGCTGGTGTTCGTGGATCAAGAAGAAATGTGACTCCGTTTGGTTCATGGTGTTCGAATACTTGTATGACATGTGGTAAGGAAGTGACCGTTGGTGGTCTGCAGGAATGGTTCCTTCCCCCTAAAATCATTTCTGTGGCCTCACGGGAGAACGTTGAGGGTGTCTCAATGATGCCCCGCATCCTTCTCCCGTGTTGAGTTTTGTCCTCTACGGCTGTGTGTGTTTTCCACTGGGGACTCCAGTTTTTCCCCGCACATGCCAGCATTGAATAGGAGACTCAACTAATGTGATGCTTTTCATTAAATAAAACTTGCATGTTTTCAATGTCTGAAAAACAGGTTTGAAAAAAAACAAACATCCGTGTCAAATTTAATCATGAGTAGCAAGTGAACCCATGCTTTCTCTTAAATGCTTACTTGACATGCAGCAAAAAAAAATCAGACAACTGGTAATCCCGTCATGTTGGGATTTTTCTTCATTATTAATTTGTAGACACACTTCAGACCATCGTCAGACTGCTTGTACATGCATGTGCTTTAGAAATGATTTAAAAGACTCAGTGTTTGTGTCTTTTTCTCACACAGACTGCAGGTTTTGTGAGGCAAAAAGAACAAAATTTTAGAATACATGTGTTACCAATAAGGATGCACCGATCCACGTTTTATACTCCTGATACCGATACATCTATCTGAGGTTTAGTATCTGCCGATACCCATCTGATACCGACCTAATAGAGAAAAAACTGTGCTGAATTACAAATTTACTGAAAACTGTGCACAAGTACAGCACACCTAAACACACAAGTAAAAACAACACAACTTGCATTTGGGACAGAATACATTCAGCTGGGCAAACTTAAGTTTGCAGACTTCCTCCACTACAAAACCCACAATGTGGATGAAACGTTCTGCTCCAACGAAGGCAGCTGTCCGACACGCTCAAAAGGCAGGAATCTGCTAACTATGACAGAGAAAGTTACATTTCTGGACATGCAAAAGGGAGAAATAGACTACGTGGCTGCAGAGCGCTATTATGGAACACAGTACTGCTTAATAACTGTAAACAACAAGAATGACTTCTTAGCAGATTTCGCCTGTTACGGTATCATTTGTAGCATAACCCTGTGATAAACTTGGGTTCACTGTACTTTGCTGTCCTTTTCTGGAAAACTCTGGACCCTCCGTAAATCGCCTTTACGCACAACTACTCCGTGACGGCCGAAACTTGGCCACGGAGACACCGCCCTCCTGCCCTGGATCGTTTTGTATGTGATTTCTATGAGTCCTTTCTACCTGGGATTGAGGGTTAAAAATGGATCATTAAGAGACTTGGAGGGACTGTTAGGAAACTGGGGAAAGCAAGATTTCACAAAATATCTAATTTGAAAGAACCAAAAAAGGGGAGTGTTTGGTGGATTAAACAGTGTTGCCAGGGTGGTGAATGAGGAGAAGATGCTGAAGCAAATTAGTCAGATAACAATTTGCAATAACCAAGTCTTTACTTATGATTTGCTGGAATGAGGGTGAAAATTTAATCGTAGGTTAGAATATGTGAATGCTTTAGTAAGTAACAGGATGTGGCAGATGTTCTGTTTTTTCAGTTGACTTTAGTGTGGGGGGTCTGAAGCCCCCCTTCAACTCCATTGATTAGTGTCTCTCTACATTCCTCAGTTCTTTGCTCTCTGGTCTCCTTCCTGTTGGTGTTTGTAATCTCTTTCAGGTGAATAAGCAGTTTTGCAGAAACTGGAGATGCCAGATGCAAACCCCCAACTTTATGACGCCTTACAGGAGATTGGGGGAAGTGATTAGTAGCCTTTTGTTAGAAGTCGGGAGGGTGGAGGACATTTGGCAAAAGCCAATCAGGTCTTGGACCTTGATCAGGCCATGATTTGAATGAACCCCTGCCAATGGGAGATGAGATGATTGGACCGGCCTAAGGATCGAGGAGGATAAAGAACTGAGCAAGAGACAGTTAGGCGACTTTTCTCAGCTGAGCATAAGATGGTACTTTTTGTCTGGTTGCTAGGGAAAAATGACCCAGAGCTCTGCACCTGCACATTCAAATCTGACTGTAAGATTATTCTTTGATTGGAGAAGTAAGATACTCTTTTTCTTGAAATTGATTGAGCATGAAGATGTAAAAAGGCGATTGAAGGTGAAAAATTGGGGTCTGAAAATGATTGACTATGGAGACGAAAAACTTTTCTAAACTGATTCCAGATCATCAATGTGTTTGTTCCAATTGGATTAGGGCTAACCTGCTTAGTTAACATTGGAAGTTGGAAGTACACCACAGACCAAAGGCAAACACTCGAGGAGGAAATTTCAAGCAGAGCCTACTGTGGGTATTTAGGCATTACTCTACCAGTATTCCAGAAGAGAAGTTTGTTATTATTGAGGGACCAGTAGTTGTAATGGAAATCAGGGAGCTCTAGTCCTCCAAGGGATTTAGGAAGCTGGAGAGTGAGTCAACCAATTCAAGCTAATTTATTGCTCCAAGTTAAATCACTTATGAACTGATCAAGATTGGAAAAGAAGGATTTCCTTCTGAAGACAGGTATGTGTTGGAACAGGTAAAGAAATTTTGGGAGGAGTGACATTTTGATCAGGTTGATTGACCCCATCAGAGAAAAGGGAGAAAGGACCATCTGGCAAAATCTAGTTCGGAGAATGATCTTGTCACTTGTATTCCAGGATATATAAGACCATTTTGGGCCTTCCTAAAGGGGGGGGGGGGCAACTAGCCAGAACAGAAGGTCGGTGGCTTAATTGGTAAGTAGTCATTTTTGCCAAATTAAGTTCATAACCCAAGTACTTCCCAAATTTCTCAAAAACATCCAAAATTATAGGGAGGCTGGTGTCAGCGTTTGATATGTACAGTAGGAGATCATCATCATAAAAAGAGACTTTGTGTAGCCGACCATGGTGTGCAATACCCTTAAACCCATTCTCAGTCCGCAACCAAATACCAAGGGTTTTGACTGCCACAGCAAACAGAAGGGGCAAATGGTCAAATTGGCCTGTAACTGCTACAAAGAAGTGGATCCTTGTCCTTTTTTCAATAGCAGTGTAATTGAAGCCTCTGACAGACCCCTTCTCCGAGCATCATTGAAAACCTTAACTAACTTTGGGGCAATAAATAAAGAATTGGCCCTCAAGAATTCTGTAGTAAAGCCATCAGGTCCCAGTGATTTGTTACTCTGTAGAGAACTTACAGCATTTTTCACCTCAGACATTAAGATTGGTGCACCTCACACAGCACAGTCGCAACTGTTGGCTCAGTTTGAGGGTAGGTGAGCAGGTCAAGGGGGTTTGGACCATCCCAATAACATGGTGAGGTTTCAGAGGAGTACAGTTTAGAGTGGTAGTCAACAAATGTATCATTTATAGCAGTAGGATTAGATTTGATGTCATGAGAAACTTAACCTAATTCTCAGTATAAGTCTGGATGCATCCTCGGTTCGTGCGTGGTATGCTATGAATTTGCCTGCTTTGTCACACTGCTCAAAAAAGCTTTGCTTGGTATGCAACAGTTGTTTTTCAATCCGCCCAGAGGTTATAAAGTTATACTCTGACTGGAGATTGTTGGAATTCTGATCTCTTATTTACCTATTACCTTGAATTCCTGTGTGTTCATTAATTGGATTAAATGGAGTCATTAATCAATTTCAAGAAAAAGACTATCTTACTTCTCCAATCAAAGAATAATCGTACAGTCAGATTTGAATGTGCGGTTCAGAGCTCTGGGTCATTTTTCCTTCGCAACCAGACAAAAAGTACCATCTTATGCTCAGCTGAGAAAAGACGCCTAACTATCCCTTGCTCTGGCTTTTTATCATCCTCGGTCCTTGGGCTGGTCCCATCATCTCATCTCCCATTGGCAGGGGCTCGTTCGAATCATGGCCTGATGAATGTCCAAACACCTGATTGGCCTTTCCCAAATGTCCTGCAGCATTCCCCCACTCCAGACAACAACTTGCTGATCACTTCCTCCGATCTCCTGTAAGGTGTCAGAGGTCAGCACCTAAAGTTGTGGGTTTTTGTCTCTGGCGTCTCCAGTTCCTGCCAAACTGCTTAGTCACCTGAAAGCGATTATAGATACCAACAGATATGAGGCCAGAGAACAACGAACTAAGGAATGTGGAGAGACACTCATCAAGGAAGTTGAAGGGGGGCTCCAGACCCCCACCCTAAAGTCAACTGAATAACACAGAACTGACACATCCCTTTTCTTACTGAAAGCACTCACAAACTCTAATCTATGATGACATTTCACCCACATTTTAGCAAATAATTAGTAAAGATTTGGTTATCGTAAATTGTTAGTTGTCTAATTTCCTTCAAGATGTACTCTTTTTTTATACAGTGCATTTGAGGGGTTGGAAGGTTGAAATTCTCTTCCGGTTTTTATGTGATGGTCTGCAACATTAGAGATTTTAGAGAAAATTTGGGACATAAATTTATCGTTATCTCAATTTCGAGCATATGTTGAGGCCACCGGAGTGTTTAGGAAAACTGGAGTGTTCTGCAATTTGTCCAGTGCCATGACATATCTTTCGTTTGGGTCCCAGATAACAGGCCTACACTCCCTCTTGTCCATCAGCTCTGCCTGTGAAAAACGCCTGGTGATTAAATTGAGCAAGTCAACAACAACACAAGAAAACCCCCAAAACTTACAACTATTCACTCTCAAATTTATAGCTATTTATTTGTAAGACAAAAAATAAAACAGTTGTTTGTATAAATCTCAAGCAGTGAAGCTCCTAAGCAGACAGTGTGGTGGCTCCTCGTGTATTACGTGGGAACAATTTTTTTGGGCTCTCTCTCTCCGTGAATGTGGCGGGCCAGCTGGATGTGATAAATTTGAGGATGAGCAGCTCAGTGGATTTCTGGTAACGGCGGATCTCTTGCAGAGCCAGGGTGCCGGGCCTCTAACGGTGGGGCTTCTTGATGCCACCAGTGGCCAGGGCACTCTTGTGGGTAGCCTTGGTGGCCTGCTGCTTCCTGGGTGCTTTGCCTCCAGCACTTTGTCCATTTACGGGCAGTCTGCTTGGGATAGGAAGAACTGTGTGAGGGAGACTCACCCCTCTTAAACATTGGGAACAACTCTGGGGGCAGCAACATCACTCTCTCATATTGGTCAGGCCTATCAAGTGTCATTGTAAGATGCTCATTGGAACACAGCTGTTTTAGAGTGCCGGCCTAAATTGAGAGTCCTACTGTATGGGGGTCCGACTCTGGTTGGTCCGCCTGGGTGTGTCCAGCTCTTTGCTTACAGAATGGTTCTTCTGCCTGTTCATCATTACTACAGACTGAATGGTCTGAATACGGTGTCATGACTGGTGTGAGGAATGTGCAAATGACATCATAGCTTGAAGCGGTACGACAAACCAACCAACAAAAACTTGTAAAGAAATTCTGTTTTCCAAAAGTCAAACACAGTGATGTTACAGGGTAAGGGGACATTACAAAAATAAAATTAAATACTGCCTGAACCCTCCTATCGTCTTTGGGGTCAATTTGACCCCATTCAATCTTTATCGTTCAAAAAATAGAAGTTGACTTTTTTATTTTTGCTTCATATTTCATGACTTTTTCCAAATTTATGGGGAGAATTGATAAAGCTGTAATAAAAGCGTCAAAATACGGAACGATCCGAAACGTTATTGTCTGTAATTCTCAGATATACGGACAATATCCGGACGTTTAAAAAGTTATCTTTGATAGATCTGTGTTTCAGGATATCCCCGTAAATGGACAAGATTGGACCTGGAAATATCCCAAATCTGGATATAAACACATGTAAAATCCGGACGTATCCCAAAACAAATACCGCTAAAGATACGGAATGATCCAAAAGGACATTTGTCCGTATTTGACAAAGATATGGGTGAGTATCCGGACGGAATAAAATCATGATCTTTGACAGATCTGTGTTTCGGGATATCCCCATAAACGGACAAGCTTGGACCTGGAAATATCCCAAAACTGGATACCAACATGTGAAAAATCCGTACGTATCCTAAAACAAATACTGCTAAAGATCTTTTATCCGTAGCTTTTAATATACCAAGCACAGCTTTGATGTATCCAATTCAGATACTGAAAACAGATCTACCAGGATACCAGGAAATAAATTCATTTTCACTGAAGATCATTGGCCGGATATTTTGAAATACTAGACGTATCCTGCTAAGATCCCTTATATAAAAGGCTGCAGGATATTTCAAGGATATCCCGAATTTTTATTAAACTTCTGAAGACCAGGATCAGGAATCTGCATGCATTCCCTGAAAATCACAATTGTAAGTGCTCTTGCTGAACTGCATTGTGTACGGATCAGGCGTCAGCAACCTTTAAAACCAAGATTCATTATTGGCACTTTCACCCAAAATCAAATCTATCTGGAGCCACTGATATAATCTATATAGTAATTGCAGTTCTAAACTAACGTTAAGTTTTGCTAAAAGTGAAATTGCATTATAAATATTAAATCAACAACAGATTTTTTTTGAAACCATATTCAAACAAGCATTGAAAGTAAGCAAACTTGTTTTTTGGGTCTATATATGGTTACCAGGACTAGAGTCACAAGTACACAATCACTTGCAGTAAATGGTGAAAGGCACAGGTGATATGGTAGATGCATACTCTGTTTTTAGGGAAAAAACATAGCTGCAAAAAGAAAAAATATGGAAAAAAGTGGTAGTCCAACTTCCAGAGCTTTATGAAAACAGACATTTTGAAAGATTGTCTGCTATACAAAATAAAAACAAAAAAAGTATATTTTTGTGAAAATGACAGGGAACCAATACAGAGGCTGAAGAAGAGCCCTGGTTGTAGACCCCTGGAATCGGCTGTAATTGTGGTTGCTTACCAAAAATGTTAAAAAGGTTAAATATTACAAAACACATACAATCTCATGATGAAAACTAAAGAAACTGTTTCAGCAAAAGCATTGCTTTATTTGAAAAGATTTTCTTTCTCAAAGTGTAGGAGAAGCAAAACTAAACTTCCTAACCAGCATTTATTTGGAATTCCTTGCAAGAACATCAAACACCTAAAACTAAACATTTTGCAAGAAAATCTTCTGAACCCCCCCCCCCCAGGCGGCAACCTCCTGCTGGACACTCCCCTTTTGTGTGCCATCCTTCCATCCTTTTGCAGCTCCACAACTTTCTGCTGGCACTTATCTAAAATCTCAGTGAGTCTGGTGGCCCTCCACTCAGGCCGGCTCACTTTCCAGATTTGTTTGTCGCTGTGGTCACTCTCCACATCGCTCATCAGGCTTGCAGGGACGTTCTTCATGTAGCTTTGGCCTCCTCACCTAAAATTTCTTTTGCCACAGCTTTGCGGGGCCTTCAGAAGCCAGAACAGAAAATAACTGAACAATACACTTTATGAGTTTGATTGCAGTGCAAGCTGTCAATGTTTGTTTTGAATTTGTGATTATGGAGTTGCTAGAAGCAGTACTATATTTTAAAAAAATAGTTGTGGTGAGACAAGTATTTGATTTGTGGGCAAAGTAAATATTAGTAATATGTCTAAATTTCAATTTTGCCTTAATAATCTTTCAAACAATTTCAGTTCCAATTGATTGTTTCAACAGAAAACTATTCTGTTCCTTGATAAACATTTAATTAAGTTTGAAAATTTTAGATCAGCCTGAAAAACAACCCTGTGCCTTCTGTTATTGAGGGACTTGGCCCTTCGATCTTCTCCCATTTTGTCCTCCATAAAAGGATTGAACTCCTATTTAATGTGTTCATAATAGCGTTGCAGACTCCTAAAAACAAAAAAAAAGCATGTGTTTTGTACAGTGACTTTAATGCATTTCTTCATTCATTTATTCATTTTAATGACCACACAGCTTGGCTGATAGAATTATAACAAAACAAACATGAAGGTTCAACAAAATAATTATTAATTACTATTAATACTATTTTGTCTGGACCGACCAAGTTGGGCTGCAACTGGTGGAGCAATGACAAACCACCACATTAAGCAGCACACATGTTACTCTAGTCTGCCATAACTGCCGTTGTTGCTCCTAGATGTATGCGCAACCCTGATCTGAAGGGCTACAGTGCATGCACCGCATGTCGTTGTGCTGAAAAGGCTAATTCCTGTTTATACAGAGATAGAAACAACATTTTCCAAATTTCTGAACTCTTTCCAGCCACTGGTGTCCTGTCGACGGGAGGCTCAAATGCAGTCAAAAGTTTCCATTTTCAGCTGAAAACAAGGTCGTGTGAACGTAGCCAGAGACTCCAATTATGTCAATATATTTGTGAGGAGCAGGTTAATTTTTGAAAGTACATGGTTTCGCTTGTCAGAGCTTTAATGCTGCAAGAAAATTTGTACAATTTGCGTGCTCTATGGTGCATTCTGGTGAATGGCATCACAAAAACAGACTATAGAAAGCAATGGACAGTGACTTTCACAAGGTAATTTTCGTGTATTTGCACTGAGCAATTTCATTCAGAATAAAGACAATCTTTATATTACCAGATATCCAAATATAGTAGTCTGCATGAATATGTCTGAATTTAAACCCAAATTAGTGCTGTTGGTCTCTGCTACTGTTGTTCTAAATGACAATAATTCGGTCATCGTGATTTCATTTAATCAGTCTAAAACAAAAAAAAGCCTCTAAATGCTATTTCAATATCAGTGAACTTACTCTTTATCAAAGAAGCGTCAAACTCATCCGAATCCATTATTGCTTGTGTGATGGCTTTGGTCACGGCTAAGTTGTGCTCAGAGGTAAACCTGTGGGTTACATAACAGGAATTAGATTCAGATGAATTTATTGAGCCAAAGAAATTTTTTACTCACTCTTACCAGGGTTTACGTGGACAAAAATGATGTTTGTAATAACCCACAACTGTTAATGGCAAAAGCTTTCACTTTCTCAAACAAAATGTACTGTAAGATTGTTTCTAGTGTTGCACAATACAGTAGTCCCTCGTAATTGTGTAACCCCTGATGTGTTTTTGTAAAACCAGAAGTGCCTTTTGTTGGTCCAAAAGTCCAAATTTTAGCCTCAGAGGTTGTTTAATTTTTGATGTAAAGAAACATAAAAGACTCAAACGCATCCTTGGCACTGAGCTTTTGGCTGCGAAATGACTCAAACGCGTCTTTGGCACTGAATGAGTTAATCATTGACATCTACACCTGACAGTAAGAAAGGCTGGTATGTAGTGTCCAAACATTAAGTCAACATCTTTACTGTCCTCCACCTAAACAAATAAAGTATCTGACATTATTACAGCTGTAATCACAACAAAAACAGTTCTGACACCTCAAAAATAAACATTTATTACAGTTTCAAAGTATTGCAGTTTGACATTTTCCTGTCTGTCAAAATCAGAAGGCATATACATACTAAGTGATCTACTGTAAGGTTTGGGTTATGTGGAATGTAAAGATGATTTTACTGGATTCATTGAGATGGGGGGACTCAGCCTCAGTCCACCCTTCTGACTGGTAACTTGCCCGATGGACTTGCTGGCTTATTATGTAAATTCAGCTAATTCAACCTCCAGTGTATGTTCTTTGTGCTATTGTGTAGCAGAATAATTGTTAATGTGTTAATAGCTTGTTGCTTCATGTGTTATTGTGTTGTTGAAAAACTTGCCCTTCCACAATAAATGTCTGTTTTTGGGCTTAGATTCTTCACATAGATTTTTTAAAAAAAATGGGATTTATAGTCTAGTGCAAGTATATAAACCTGCAGTGCTGTGTATGTAGTTTTTTCCTCCTCTTAGCTGATTTTTCAACTGATGCAACTAATCGTCTGAAGGGATTTATTGTCCAGAAAATTTGGTATTTACTTTTCACCATGGATTCTTTTAACCTCACGCTGAACAGGAGAGACAGAAGAGAGAAAAAACAGAAAGAGCACAAGAGATTTTGAGATTTTTTTTTTTTTTTTTAAACTTGCGCCATTTTTTTTTTTTTTTTTTAATTTGAGCTCAAATTTTACCCGTCAGATACTGTTCCCCCTGTTATAGACAGCGGGACCGTCCGCTCCCGCGTTCTGCATGCGCAGGTTCCTTGTGGACCGGCTGGAGTCACCACTGAGGCGCCTTTTTGCTTTACCGGCGGTCTCGTTTGACTTAATCCTTGGGGTCTTATTTAACTCCTCGCCTTCCTCCGAATCCGAACAACAAACCTGAATCCGTTTTCTAATTTTTTGGGGCATCATCATGAAATACCTTCAAAAAATACACAAATTCTCAATTGTTTTTTTTCTCGCACTTTTTTCCTCGTGGAAGTCTCGTCTTCCTCGTTTTCTTCTTCGGTGTTTGCGTTGTCGTCTTCTTCTTCTGTTTATTTGGCGGATGGCATCCAAAACTTCACTCTTCTTCCGCGTTTCTCTAATGCATTTTGCGCGGCAAAATAGTTCCTTGAATTTGAAGTTCCCGAATAGCTGGGATGACTGGGATATGATGCACAGAGCAGCAAGCGGCATTTTGCGTCCTCCCACTTTTCCTGTCGGATCTCTGCAGATTGTCACCGTCCATATTCCAAGGTGCTGTGGACACTTTAATATACAAGATATCACACATTCTTCTAAAATATTTCTGGACCATTTTTTTATGGAGACATTTTTGAATTGACAAAATGGGTTTTGGTTACTTTTTGGTTACTCGATGTGTTACTCAATGTGAGTGAGAAAAAAAACATTCCAAGCAAAAATTATTTTTTAACACATCTTATCTGATAATTACAGGAGAGTGGTGAGCATGTTGGCAGTCAAGGCCTTTATGATGAATTGCAGCCCCATACAGGTAAAGTTCAACCAGTACTTTAACAACAGTGTTTCCCCTACTGTTGGAATTTGTAATTTGTAATTTGTTGCATTTTTTAAACATTGTAAGTAATCAATAAAAGCTTGTGTTTTCCTTACGTGACCCCGTGAACTCTGACATTACCAGCCCAATTGTGCAACTCCGTGCTTGTCTCTTGTACGGGACACAATCAAACCCTCATTGCTATCCAGAGGACAAATCATTAAGATGAGATGGGGAAAAAAATTCCAATAATCTACAAATTCCCCAAACATTCTTGAAGTTTTCCTTCTTTCAGTTGTGTCAAAAACTTGTGAAACTTGCCCTATAGTGCTGGACAGTATACCGGTTTACACTGAATACCAGTGAACATATTTGGTACAA
>JASSRZ010000841.1:0-11718 GCA_032164315.1 Malacoctenus gilli
GTGTGTGTGTGTGTGTGTGTGTGTGTGTGTGTGTGTGTGTGTGTGTGTGTGTGTGTGTGTGTGTGTTCCTTGTGGTGGACTTGCAGTAATTGTGGCTTGTGCCTCGGGCCCCTTTTAAAGCCCTAATAGGAGCAGCGGCCGGCTGATGAGGTGTACAAGCGGTCAGTGGGTCGCGCTACATGTTCCTGTTCCTGGCTTCAATCACAGCCTTTTTGTGGGCAGCGCTAATTATGGGATGTGAACAAAGGGGGTCCAGTTACCGGGGAATTAAAGCCCCCCCGTCTCTGCGCTCCGACAGGCCCGGAGGAGGTCCGTTACGACGGCTTCGGAAAGGATTCAGACTCGAGTTTTTGACTCGTCAGCTTTACTTTCGACACACGCGTGATCCCGACATGTCAGGTTTTTGTAAACTTTCTAATTGGAGGAGTTCATTTGAATCCGAACCAGCGAGATGAATTTTATATTTGGCTCCGGTTCAAACTTTCCTCCTTCGTAGTAAAAGGCATCGAGTGACGTTACAAAGTGTTTCAACTTGTCACATCAACGTTCCAGGGTTCATTTTTTCACACTTTCAGCTCGATTTCTTTTTGTATGATGTTTGCATGTGAACAGGCACTTGCTCCCTTCCTCCTTCCCTCTGTCCTTCTTTCCTCTGCTCCTTTCCTCCTTCCTTCCCTCTTCTCTCTTTCCATTCTTCCTTGCTTCCTTCATTCCTTCACTTCCTTTCCTTTTTGTCCTTTCTTCTTCCCTCCCTCCCTTCCTTTTCCTTCTTTCTTTCCTTCCTCATCTCCTTCCTCACCTCCATCTCTCCTTGCTTCCTTGCTTCCTTGCTTCCTTCCTTCCTTCCTTCCTTCCTCTCTCCCCCCTTCCTTCCTTCCTTCCTTCCTTCCTTCCTTCCTTCCTTCCTTCCTTCCTTCCTTCCTTCCTTCCTTCCTTCCTTCCTACTCTTGACGTTTCATTTCATCACCTCCTTTTTGGTATAAACATGACTGAATTTACATTTTACAAAAGTTACAGTGTGGCTTTGCAAACTCTTCATTTGTGTTTAATCAGGAACACAAAAGCAAATCAGAGAGGACGAAGAATCTACGAGTTTTCTTTGCAGGATTCAGATTCTCCGTGAATATTTTCAATGAACGGAATCCTCTGTGGCCGATCACATGTTGTCAGATTGAATTAATTGTAAAATTCCTCACAGTTTCCCCTCGTAACATCTTGTCCTGGCTTTTGTGTGTGTGTGAGAGAACCAGGTCTCTGTTGTGAGGAGCTGCTGGTGCGCCGGTTATTAATGTCCCCCAGGAAGCTGCTGCAGAGCCGCTTATTAGTTCTCCCAGAGAGCTGGATCCCCGTTTTTAAAAGCGCGCTGTGATCTGTGTGCTGAAGCAGAACCGCGGCCCCCTCGCACACAGAGAGACAAAGTATAATGTGGGCTTGGTCCGGGGAGGGGGGGCTGGGGGGCTGGGGGGGGGGGCATGAGCTGCTCCAGTAAACACAGCTGAATTAGCTGCTGTTCCTGAATCTGTTCCTTTTGATTCACATGTTTTTGTCAAGAGAGATTACACCCCCAAAAAAAGACGCAATCCCACATTCGACTCAGAAAGGACGCTTGTGTGTAATTTTAATCTTTTGTGAATAATTTTGGTACTAAAGCATAAAAAGTTCGCTGTGTTCGGTAAAGGAGACGCGCTGCGACGCGGTTCTGTACGAGCGCAAACATTGACGGCTGCGGCCGCTCTTCGTCCTGTCTTTGCAGGTGGATTTTTTTCCTGTTGAATGATCAAATATGAGTCGTTTCATTGTTTCCCTGACGCTGATGGATTTCACCCTCGGTTCAGCTTCAAGTCGCTGCGACGCTCGTACCGCTGCGCCTCCTCCGTGACGGCTCGATTACGCACGTTTGCGCTCGTGTGTCGTTGAATTTCATGCATGAAGGAGAGTTAAAGTGGAACTGTTGGCCTTGACCTGCTGAACTGTGTTGGTTTGTTCGCCACACGACAGCTTCACCTGCAAAAAATCAATTATTTGTAACGTGGATCAACGTGAATTTTTGCAGTGATGTTTCTTCCCTTCAAAATAAGTTCATGAAAGTGGATTTTATGCAAGTTATGTTCATAGATTGAAGCTTGTTTTAGAGTAAAACTGAACACTGTGGAACCGTCATTCATCCCAGAGGTGAAATACAGTAAAGTATAAAAGAAATGCGTCTATTTTGCTTTCTTGCAGCAACATTTTTGTATATTTCCACCAGCCGTATCTTATTTTGGAGGTTCTGCGTCTTGCGGTCCTGTTCTGTCGTCCCGTCACTAACTCGTCCACCTTTCTTCGGTGCAGCTGGCCAAGAAGATTCGGGAGAAGTTCAACCGGTACCTGGACGTGGTGAACCGGAACAAGCAGGTGGTGGAGGCCTCGTACACCGCCCACCTCACCTCCCCCCTCACCGCCATCCAGGACTGCTGCTCCATCCCAGCGTCGATGATGGAGTGAGTAACTCACACACACACTCGCTTTGACACTCGTTCTTTATCTGGCTGGCACAAAGAGCTCCGCAGGAGGCTCGTTTCTCCGTCCGTGAAGCCGCCTCCCACCGCTCCATATGCCGCTTGACGCTACAGGAACAAATCCCCGGTTCTGCCTTGTTTAAACATGTTTTGATCTTCCTCCGGTTCGCCGTCGCCGACTGTGTAAATCACATCGTTTGCAGCCTTGAGCGCCGCTGACACGCTCTCATACTCGGCAGCCTCCGAAACCTTCGTCCGATCTCCGAACCCATAAAACCCTCCGTTGTTGCTCAGCAGAAGGGCGACTCGACAGTAATGAGTTTCATTAGACGGAAAGATAACTTGATCGGACGAAGTTTCGCCAGTAACTGGTGTCATTAAACACCCAGTGAGTCGAACTTCTTGTCTTGTTCTTTAGCGTTTGAATTTAGTTCAACCTGTCTGCAACAAGAAATCCACCGACTTTGATCTCTTTATCTCATGTTTAGTTTAAGCGTGGCATCAAAGCGAGTGGCGGCGTTGATGAAAAGGTGCCCAAAAAACCTGTTATCTTACTTTATTTACCCGGTTACGGCCTTGAACACGTTGCTTCGAGAGATAAACGCTTTATCGGGCAAATGACCATATTTGGTCACTTCTCTGAATGTGTTTTGATTTCAGTTCACAGTCAGAAAACACACAAACGAATATCTCTGCTCAAAATTTAACGAGTATAGTTGATTTTTTGGAGACTGTCCACTGAACAAAACTCGTCCCAACACAACTCGGTACTTCGCTCAACTCCACTTGGTTTTGGTCAATTTGGGGGTTAAAAATAAACCTTCCCTCATGTGACACAAACGCGCTGCTGCACCAGCTGCAGTCTTTCTTCTACTGTCGTTATTCAACCTTGTTGAGGGATAATAGAGGCACCAAAAAGGTTCCTAGTCGCAGGTACCATCAGCTGAGAGAAAACCTCAAAGAGTCGAGTGCAGCTGAGTGAAAAAAACAAATTATGTCCATTTTCAGCGTGTGTTTCGAATTGCTGTGGCGACACGAGCGTGTGTTTGTTATTTTCAGTCATCAGTCAAGAGTTTTCTGGAGCCGCAATTTGTGATTTTGAACCCCGCCGAGCAAAGTTGTCACCATACCAAAACGAGTAACCTTGATACTCTACCAGACAAAGTGCTGCAACTCCGGGTAGTATCACGGAATAATAATAAATATTCTTTTTATGAACTTCAATTTGTTTGTACAAGTTCGAACTACTCATTCATTACTTATAATGTTGTTGGGCGCATCATAAACATAACACTGGTGAAGTTAGAATTAGACTGAAACAAATATTGTGATGAACAAAAGCCAAAATAGTTCCAAATGTGATTTTTGGAACAAAATTTGTGGTGCCACTGACGCCGCTGCTGCCGTGGTAGACTTGCCGCTTGTGCCCAGTGCTTTGGCCATGCCGAGTGTGTTGTAAGTGTTCATCTGAAGCCGTGGCGAGAAGGCTTGTTGTTTGTTTTTTTCCAACAAATTATTTATCATAGCGGAGCTGTCTTGATAGACTTCCTCTTGCCGGTAAAAACACACGACCGGCCAATCGGCTTCCAAACAGGCGGACCCAGCTTGCGGAAACAGCCAATCAGCAGCAGCTTTGTGGTTAGGTTGCAGCATCAGCCATGTGGGTGACGTGGAGAAGCAGCGGGTAGTAGTAATCCACGGTAGTACCGTCGTGTATAAATTTTAGTTTCGTAGGAACCGTCATGATTTGGCAACGCGGGGTACCGTGAAACTCTACCGCCAAGTCGATTTCATCAAATTTAGCGAGGGCGCTGTTTGGGATTCGGCGCGCCGCAGAGGGTTAAAACCGTCCCAGGCGGCGGCGGCGGTGGTGGCGGCGGCGAAGGCCAAGCTCTCAGCCAGTCAGCGACTCCATCAGGCACAAACCCAGTTCAAAGCTGCGCTCAGAGGAAGCGAGAGAGGGCTGCTTTCAGTGCTAATCTACAGAGCCGCAGCTGTCTCCCCCCTTCATCTCCTCTCTCCCTCCATTTCTGCCTCTCTCCCTCCCCCTTTATCAGCCCCGATGTAACTAGTTACTGCTCTCTGAAGTTGCTGCACTGCAGACTTCACAGCCGGCAAGGTCACCTGTCTTTCCCCCCCAAAAGGGGGGCGTTGGGGGGGGGGGCTGGCTCGGTGCCACCGGCCACCTGTAGCCCCGTCATGTGCCCGGCATGTCGAACATACGCGCCACACTTGTTCACACGCAAACGCCCGGCGTTGTTTGCCTCGACTTGCGAAGCCAGGAGAGATCCGCGAAAACCCGGGATTTAAAGCTTTCTCAGGCGAAACCCGAAATATTCCGAGGAACAAAGATTATGCGATGAAAAGACGGAGACGGAGGTCGGAACGATGCGGAGGGAGGAGGACGAGTGACGGTGGTGGAAATACCAAACTGAAGCCGACTATGACAGATCCCTGAACTTCAAACAAGATCCTCAGTGGAGGGGGGAAAAAGAGGCTCAAAACAAACTCTCTCGCTTTCATTTTCAAAGACTGAAGGCTGAATAATGTCGGTGTTTCGACAAAAGATCGCCTGAAATGTTTAAGTTGTGTATTGATGTGAAGAACTTAGCTTAACTTGACTTAATTAACCTAAACTGAACTTAGCCTTGTCCAGCTTATCTTAGTCAAAGCTACCGTATTTTCCGCACGATGAGGCGCACCGGATTATAAGTCGCACCTTCAATGAATGGTGTATTTTAAAGCTTTGTTCATATATAAGGCACATCACATTGTAAGAATAGACGCTACAGTAGAAGCTGGGGTTACTTTATGCATCCATTAGAAGGGAATGTCAACATAACAGTCCGATAGGTCAGTCCAACTTTATTAATAGATGACAAACCAGCGTTGTGACAACTCCGTTCACTCCCAAAATGAATAAACGGTCTTCTTTACTTGGTCATCTTGTTTCTTCCTCCACTTCCGCCATGGAAAAACCATCAGACCTCCAAGAACAATAAATGAAATGTTGACTAGCTTAGGTTGTGTTGATGCTTCATCTTGCACGTAGCCAATATTAGGAGTTAAAGAGTGAGTGTGAGGGAGAACTTGGGCTCCTGGCCTCCACTGAACAGGTGACTCCATGAGAAGCTTGAGCTTGTACTGCGAGGAGCGATGTTCTTACTGCATTATCCTCTTGTGCAATGTGATCTCTCCTCGCTTAACTCAGCAATCAGTCAGAAAATAATACTAGTAATAAAAAAAAACACACACACACACCAAAGACTCCACTTACCGCCTCCATTGATTCGTTAACATTAAATTCTCTCGCTGCTGCTGCTCTACTCCCGTGGTCCACTGTGTGACCGATCGCCTTGAGTTTAAACTCTGCGCCGTAAGCGTGTCTCTTAATAGGAGCCATTTTGGAGTCTACATAAACACACAAATGGAAATGAAACGGCACGGCAGTCACTTATCCCAGCATGAACCTTGCGCTTGAATTCGGCAGCTGCTTACCGTAGTTGTCAGACCTGTTGTGGCTCAATATTGGTCCATATTTAAGGCGCACTGGATTATAAGGCGCACTGTCAGCTTTTGAGAAAATTGGAGGTTTTTAGGAGTGCCTTATAGTGCGGAAAATACGGTACAGAAACATTGAAATTGTGGTTTGCTCTACGTCCCTTTGTTGTTAAGTTTAAGCTTTAAGTAGAGTCAAGGTTGAATTTCTTTGAGTAAATCAGTTATTAGCTGTTTCTTTTGCCTGCTTATTTTTTTAAGCCGAGTTTAATCATGCTTTTCTTCAGTCACATTTGGTCAACTGGTCAGCTGACTGGATTGAGTTGATGAAAAATAAGGTTCCATCGCGCCCTGCGAGCTCAACGTCCGCTTCAGGTGTCCTTCACTCGTCTCAGGCATCAGCTGCTGCCTGCTGGGGGTCCCAGTCAGGTCAGTCAGTTTAGTGTGTGTATTGGGGGGGGGGGGGATCAGGTGGTTCACAGGGTGTCCATGTCTGCGCGCCGTCAAGCTGGCAGGCGAGCGTTTCTTGGGGGAGGCCAGCGAGGGCAGCGCCTCACAGTCAGTGGAATGCTTCAATCACCGCTCACACACCGGACCCTGAAAATAGCAAACGTGCGCGTCCAGGGATCATCCGGAGTTCTCGTCCGCCTTTAACGTTGTATTTTTAAGCACGCCACGTTCAGCCGTTCAGCTGTAAAGGTGAGAAGTGCGCCGGGCGCCGTGCAAATGGCGCCTGATGATGATCTCGTTTACCTGCCGGTTCATAAAGAGATAAGCCGCGAATGGGCCGCGCACAAAGAAACGCTGTTCACGTCACCCTGAGAAGTTTTTCCTCCCGGAGAAGGACGCAAAGTGGAAGCGGAGCGAGACGAGGCGTCCCTGAAGGTCGCTGCTGCTGCTGCCTTCCGGCGCGCCGGCATCACAGCGGAGCGTCACTGCCTCAACAGAACCGCTATTATACCGCCACCGCGCCGGCGGCTCGGTCATTAACCGAAGTAGTGAGAAAACAGACGTGTTGATGTGGGGAACTAAAAGGAAACCTTGTGCGGTGTTTTACAGCAAACCATCAAAAAAAAAAACTTTATCGCACATTTCACTGGAAACAATTCCCGTTTACCTGTTGCCACGTGCCACGTTTGCACGAATTGGTATTTTACACGCCGAGCACTAAGCGTTCGCCAGCTGCTTTGGCCGACGCCTCAAAGCGTCCGTTCAATCGCGTTTCGTTCCCTCCTCGTCCAGAATAAGGTCAGCCGGGGGCTTCGGCCAATCCCGCGCCACGCCTCGATCCCAGCTGACATTTGGGCGAAGGCGGACCAGTCAGCCAGAGACGCACAATCGCACGCTCACATTGATACCTGAGGACATTTTATGGCGCTTTTCGATCCGTTTCTTCTCTTCTTTTCAGCTCGTTCTGTCTTTTTCTTTAAAGTAGTTCTGTCGTCGAGGAAGTCGGACGACAAATCTTGTATCCTTGAAACTTTCCTGCGTGCAAAAAGTGAGTTTCCACCTGACGATGCAGGCACTGAACTCTGCGTGACATTATCTCATGTCTGCGTTGCCAGATCAGGTCCAGCGATCACAGCATTGCAATGCGACGCGTAACGACGTCGCGGGAGAGCCGATCTCGCGCCGTCCGTCCGTCCGGTCACTCGTATATGTTACACCGGGAGATTAAAGGTAACACGGCGCTAATGCCCGGCTCCTCTTCCCAAGGAAGAATTCTCGCCATCCGAGCTGGCGGCAGATTTACGGTTGAGCTCAAGCGTGCGTGCTGCGTCCACGAGGAGCCGCTCGGACGTCGGATCGATCTGATCTTCGGACTCTTTGGTCAGCAAGATGATGACGTCTCTCTTCACCTGCGACTCTAAAAGGTGTAAACGTTGAGTCGTAACTCGTCTCCCCCTTCTGCTTCACACCACCAATGACAACATTTATCAGTAGATTACAGTTTTCTTGCCTCTTTTTAAGAACTTTTTTGTTATCCTTTAGATTATTTTTCTCATCTTTGATTTTTTATTTCCTTTTTTTGGTCTTTTTTTCCTTCTTTCCCAATTATTTTCTATGTAATTGACTTGGTTAAAAGTAATTACACGCAACAGTGTGAGCCTGTATTTTTTAAATGAATTTTTAAACAGCATCACAAGCTGAAATTAAAGCTACAATTTGAATCTTTTTCCTTCTTTTCAAAATAGAAAAACCAACAATTTAGAAATTCTACCGCTTTTGTTTCCTTTATTTTGAAGGTTTTGTTCATTAAATTAAATTTTTGATAAATTCAACGTCCCTCCACTTTTTTTGTTGCCTGTTTTTTTTGTCCATTTGAGGCATTTTAAATTTGCTGCCGTCACTGCAGAGATTTTCTTGTGAACGCTTCACGGACTGTGATTCTGAACCGTTCCTTCTGATATTTCACCTGCACGTTGATACTGGTTGAAGATGCTTCATGATTTGTGTGAAGTTCAGTTGTTTCATTCAGTAACAGTTGAGCTAATCAGGTACTTTAATGTATGAATGACTGGAGTGCACGTGTTCACTGACACTTTATTGTACTGACCATCGGTTGGCGTCGGGTCGGTCGTCGCCATCGCTCCGGGGAACCAATCGGTGTGTGACGCTCCCCGGTCGAGTGCTCCTTCTAGTATTTATAGATCTGCAGCCTGCAGTACTAAAAGCAATCCTGGCTTTATTGCGTCCGACTTAATGAAATCGCCAAAGATCAAAAAACACGCCGGCGCTCCTGCTGCTCCCCCGTCCTCTCTGGCGAAACCATTAGCGTGCTCGCCAAAGCCGAGCTCCGTCCTGCATATTGATACTGGAGCCGATCCTGGTCGGACGGAGCTGTGATCCGGAGCCACGGAGGCATGAAAGGGACGTTCGAGCACACTCGAGTTTCCGGCGAGCGCGTCGTCTGTTTTTTTAAACAGCATCTCCGGGAGAGAGCGAACACAATCGAAATGATTTTTCACTGCTGACGTTCGGACGCGTGCTGATAAATTCTGTGCTTGGACAAACTGGACTTCGTGTCTTTTCTCTAACTTTACATTTATTTAGATTTAAAGCTTGCTGGAACAATAATTATAATTATGGCAAAAATCTTCTGAAAAGGTTTAAAAACAAGAGAAACATTCGTTTTCGTGTGCTCTGGATTGTTTTACACCACTGCAGTAAAAGCAGCCTCTCTGTGAGAGGTATGATAATAACGCAGGCGATGCTCCGCTGCATTATTAATCTGCATGTTCAATGTGAGAATAATTTAAACCATTGTGCTGCAGTTTCTTTTTAGGTGCATCTGTATCTGATCGTTTAGCTGAAGAGCCTTATTTTGGTCGTTAATTTAAACCACTTTGTGGAGACATTTTGTTCCTGATGGGGTCAAGATTTTGTTGTGTGAGATTTGACTCATCATTGAGATACATCTCCTCTCTCTCTCTCTCTCTCTCTCGCTCTCTCTCTCTCTCTTGATGTGCGATTCAAAGCGGGCGCAAATGTATTTTTTATCTGGCACACATTTTTGCCGAGCGTGCTGCCCGCTCCTCCCTATGCAGAGTGGCTTGAAGGAGAATAGTAATGACTTTGGCCTTGCGGGACTCCGAATGAGTGAAGTTCAAATGCGGCCCGCGCATCACAGCGCCTGTCAGTCAAGCCGGCGAGCGCCAGCTCTGCCAGAGAGGGTGCAGCATGTGTGCATATTCCTGCATGCGTGTCTGTGTGTTGCTGAGCCAGAGGAAAAGGGGGGTGGGGGGAGTGAAGGGGTGGGGGGGGTCTCTCTCTCTCTCTCTCTCTCTCTCTCTCTCTCTCTCTCTCTCTCTCTCTCTCGTTGGAGGGATCAAAGCACCCGGGCTTGGTGCACTGCAGAACAGCTTGCTGCTCTGCATACTCCGCCTTTCGTGGCTCGCGGAAACCCGGTTTCGCCGTCGACGCACGTTTCAAAAATAGCGCCTCGAACGCCGAAACGCATCGCGGCAAAAGGAGCCGCGGTGTCGGTCCGATCGCCGGCGCGTTAAAGACGTGCCGATGGCGCCGCGCGTCTCGTTTTTCCCGTCACCTCTTTAACACTTCGGGACGCGTGGATCCTCAAGGACAACACACACGAGCCTCGTCTCGTGTCTCCTTTTGGAGATCAGATAAAGACGCCGCGCCTCGCGGAAGGAAGCAGCTCGCTCAGAAGTGAAAGTCTGAGATGAGAGTGTGTCGCCGGTCCTTTTTTTCCCCCCTACCTGCTTGTTGGAAAAAAACGCTGTTGGAAGGAAACACGACGAGAGTCCTTCTAAAACATTCCAGTTTAGGAGCCACGTCCAACATCCTGCGACGGAGCCGCTTCAGAAAACATGTTTATATATCCGAAAAGACGCTTGAAAATAAAACCTCCAAAGAGACCTGTGAGGATTTGATACAAAGCTGATTCAGGCTCCTGTGACAAGAGTATCAGTTAAATGCAGTTTTGTTCCGAGGTTTGTGTTTTCTAGACTGTTGTCGCTTCTGTTTTCAGGTTAAATTGATAAAAGTTCTCATTAGAAATCAGTTAAATTCGCAGGACGGGTGAGGTGCAGTGCAAGGGACAGTTTGTCCATCTGGTGATGCAAAAGGATAAAAAAAAATACATTTTTCTGTCATGTTCTGAGAGCGTTTGGCCCTTTAAGAGAGTGTTTTCGGAGGCTGAAGCAAGGAAGATTAACCGGCAACGTGGAGGAGGTTTATGTTACCGAGTGCTTCTGGTTTCTTCTTCACGTTCACACACAGTGTAAAAAAAAAGCCCCCAACAAATCCACCTGAACGAGCAACAGAAAGAACAGGAACAAAAACTCCCAATTAACAGGAACAAACCTTCACGAGGACCTGATTCAGCGTTGGTGGGATCCTGCATACAGCAACCGCAGCAGATCCCACCCATCAAAACACGCACAACATCCCCCCAAATATTCTCATCGTCTGCGCCGCCACAGCAAAAAAAAAAGTCATGTTTACGAGAGACGTCGCCGCACATTCTTCACGTCCTCCATTTTTGGTTTTTTTTGGTTTTTCGCTGCACAAAATTAAAGACAGACGCCGCGAGTTCGTCAACTTGGAGCAATGACTCGGATCGGCGGGCCGAGCCCTACGATCGCGCCCGCGTGCGTCCAGGGAACTCGATCTCGGCTTTGCTCGGAGGAAAAGTCGGATTCGAGCAGTTTTCCATGGAAAGTTTTATTCACTCGCTATAACTTCAGCTCTAATATGAGGTCTGGGCAACAGATGATACAGTCAGCGATACAATCGGCCATTAAGTCTCGCAGATGTTTCATGTTAGGTCATTAATGCCATAGATTATACAACATGTGCCGTACGCACGTTTAAAACATCAGCATTTGATCATGTGAGCAGTTTTCTTGCAGGTAAATTAGGTGCGTGAGTAGAAAGTCTGTGCTCGGAGAAAAAGTCGGAGATGCTTCATGAAAAAACGGGACGAATATGGTTTAGAAACAGCTAAATGTGTCTCTTTTTGTTTGTGTGTGTGTGTGTGTGTGTGTGTGTGTGTGTGTGTGTGTTCAGGTTTGATGGAAACTTCAATACCAACGTCTCTAAGACCATCTGCTGCGACAGACTCTCCCCCACCGTCAACAGCAGAGCTTTCAACCCGGGACGGGACCTCAACTCAGGTTTGTTGACGTCACACACACACACACACACACACACACACACACACACACACACACACACACACACACACACACACACACAC
>JASSRZ010000842.1:0-11707 GCA_032164315.1 Malacoctenus gilli
AGTACCCCCATGGCCCCCAGATGCCCAAGCTTCCTCCCCAGGGCCCCCAGTACCCCCATGGCCCCCAGATGCCCAAGTTTCCTGCCCAGTACCCCCAGGGCCCCCAGATGCCCAAGCTTCCTCCTCAGGGCCCCCATGTGTCCAAGCTTCCTCCCCAAGGCCCACAGGTGCCCAAGCTTCCTCCCCATGGCCCCCAGATGCCCAAGCTTCCTCCCCAGGTTCCCAAGCTTCCTCCCCAGGGCCCCCAGTATCCCCAAGGCCCCCAAACGCCCAAGCTTCCTCCCCAGGGCCCCCAGTACCCCCATGGCCCCCAGACGCCCAAGCTTCCTCCCCAGGGCCCACAGTCACAATGGTATCGGAAGACGAAGCATGCACAGCCCAATGAGAGGCACCCATCCTACCAGAAACGCCACCATCGCAAGAATCCTCAGCAGTTCAGTCATTAGTCTGTGTTCAGCATTTCAGTGTTGAGAGCAGCCGCCATTTTGCAGGGTCCAGTTCAGGCTTCAATCAGGTAAGCTGCTCTTGCCTTTTTTTTTTTTTTTTTCCCTTATCAAATGGAACCTCATACAATTCAAAATGCCTCTTCCTGTTCTTGCAGCATTATATATTGTGATCATCTGGAGCCTTGGGCAGGTATGTATTTAACATTGCAATATTGTGTGTGGGTGTGTATTTGTTTTAAACCTTCTCTTGTTTCAGGTGCTGCAATGCTGAAGATGCTGAACCTTGAATGTTTTTCCCTCAAATAAATGCTTAAAAAAATCACTGGACTTTGCAGTTTTTTTCCATTAACTACAGCAAAGGACCTCACACTTGGTAGTGGTAGTAGTACTACACTGTCAGCTACATATCCATCACTTGGAATAGTTGAAAAGGGATGGCTTTAATCCATTTCAATGACAACAACCAATCCTTGAAGGTATTGTGTATTGCATTCTAAACTATGATGGTGTTTACGATGCTATGCAATGCCAGTGCACAAGGTAAATGTAGAATTAGTAAGCGTTGTACCTGAAGCTCTGAATTGCAGAACAGATTTTACACATTATACTCCAACACCACCTACTTCATGAAACTGCTTGCATCTTCCAGGACATACAAGACCAAATTCTAACTGTATTGTGATAAATACAAGCCACATATTGTAATCCCACTTATACAGGATTTAAGTTTTGGGGAAATGGAATGAGCTAAAATCATGTATACATGTAAAAGCAGTCTCCACCAACTAATGAAATCATTGAAGGAGATACTTCAGAGTTTGCCAAATGATTCAGTCCTTAGAAATTATATCAAAACAAACGACACATTTAGATGTAGGTGTTTTATGCAGATCCTTGCAAATGTTATAAATGTACTTCAAGCTAATTTCTTAAAATGAGCACTTGTTATGCCATTGTGTAATGACTGAATATGGAATATACCTTCAAAACTGTAGCCTAAAGTACTGGTGGTGATAAAAATATATTCATGGTATCTGCTCACCCACTTTGTTTCAAAACCATATTTCATTGTTGGAAGTGTCGAATGTAAAATACAATGTGAAAATGGGATTGTGTGGAGTTTCACTGAAAATTCTATTTCAGTGAGATGACATGTATTCAAAGAGAGGGGTGACATGATGTGAAGTAAATATTTCCTAAACTATCTCATAATAGGTTTGAAGTTTGAACTTTTATTGAGGAGGGTTCAAAGAGTTTCTTTTCAAGAGATAAAATCCTCCCACTGGATACTTGGTCACACCTGTCTTCAATGACACGCACCTGCAAGGGGCTTGATAAACGTGACGTCAGTTACTGACTCCCTCTCTAACTGACTTTCAGTCTCACTGCAGCAGGAGTCATGGGGTTTCATGTAAAGTGAGTTTTGGGAATGGAACCATTGTTAAATATTGAATCAAAAGGTAACAGCCACTTTCTGCAGGTGGTTGCTGTTATCCTTGCTAGCTGTTGGAGGACATCAAGTGAAAGGTAAACCTTAAGGCATGAGAGTACTTCATTTGTTAATGAGAGGCAGTGATGTTGTCAAAAATACAAATATTTTAAGTTCACAGAACTGGAGTTGTTGGTGAAAGTGTCCCAGGTCAAGGATATTGGCCAGCTAGACCAAGTGTTGCCCCTGGCAATGGCCTACTCCAAAGAGCGAAGGCAAGTAGTTTCAAGATGCTGTGGTAGAGTCCTGCAATCTAGTGATACAAACCAGCACAGACTATAATTGTGACTATGTCATCCACAGCTTAAGGGGCCCATAATCTACCAGCTGGTGCCAAAACATCACAATTATGGGCATAGGCACTTGCCACATCATCATCAGCCACATGTGCATCGTTCGCAACTTCATGTGCTGCCATATGTGCATCATGGTCCACCCAATAGCCCTGTGCTACCACACAAGCTTATGTTGCATCGTCCATACATGCACTATGGTCTGCACCTCAAACATGGGCTGCAATATCCTTACATTGTGCCACAAAATTATATATTGCATAGTCCACACCATCCCCACATCCAGCACAGTCAACATCAAAGGCTTCTATGTGTAATGTTACCCCAACATCCTGACTGCGCATCAAAGAAGGTGCCCCTAATTCTTCAAGTCGCCATCCACCCACCCCAGCTGGCATTGCAGTATCCCCAGGAGCCCAAGCCCCCACCGCAGTTTCACCAGGATTCTCAATTGCTGTCGCAATACCCCCAGAAGCAGAAGTTACTGCAACAGCTGCCATCGCAGTATCACCAGGGGCCCCAGTTGCAGCCACAGTATTCTCAGGATACCCAGTATGGCCAATCACAATGGTTATAATTAAAACTTCAAGCATAAGGCTCAACAGGTTTCAGGAAAACTAATGAAGCAGCACCATCCTCCGAAAAGCCTTCAGCATCCTAAATGATTCATTCACTAACCTGTTTTTAGCCTTTCAGTATATTTGGAGCAGCACCAATTGAAATGTCTACCAGTGTCTGTGCCAGTTCCTCAGGTAACTAGTCCTTGGCATGTTGTATCAAAATATCTTCATTTGCTTCTTGACTCTCTGCTTCACCATCAACATACTAGACTTTCAGGCTTATGTGGTTACATTACTATGAGGTTTGTAATCTTTCCATCTCCTGTTTCAGGCTCTGCAATACTGGAAATTGAATCAACCAACTGCCTTGACACCTGAAATAAATGTTGAATTTTACCTGTGCCCTTTTTGGTTTACCTGCTTGACCATTGTATTCAAGAGACTCAAACTACAAACTTCAGAGTGGAACACAAACCTCAACTTGCTTCAGACAAACGACTTCAATTATCCAAGAGTCACTTTACTGATCTTTTTTACAGTGTTAAAATGGAATGATAATTCAGGGTATTGTTGGATTGTTGTCTTGAACTTGGTATTTAAAAAAAAAACATAGATGTGTCCCCAATGACAGTGATGTGTCAAAAATAAATTTATGTAGCCAGCTATATGGAAAAATACATTTTAATTCTTCAAAATACATATTTAAAACCTGGAATTTTTTAAGGACTTGGATGAGATACTATTGTGAATCTATTGCCACATGATGGTGAATCCCAAAACATGAGCTAGAATTGCTCAAGATTTGAATGGTAAATGAAAGCCTTCAGTGATTGAAAAGAATGTACTATAAAATTCCCACATTTGACATTGAATGACAAACATTTTGAGTTATTTTTCATCTAATAATAAAATTGAATTGTATTTCTACAGTGCTTTCCTTACATTTCTTGTCACTTAAAGCACTCACATTAAATACATCATTAATTTACCCTCACAGTCACACATTGTTGGTGGTAAGTTACATGTGTGAACCACAGATGTGGCCTCGGGTGCGGCTGCCATTCTCTTCCTTTGGCCCCACCTCACATTCACTGACATGCATATAAAGCCAACCTCTGAGGCTGTAATCAACTGCTCACACCTGTATCCACTTAATCAGCAAGGTAACAGGGTTCAAAAAGTCTCACCTCAGTGACTTTATTATTGTCTGACTGACTTTGTGTCTTACTGCAGCAAAAGCAATGGGGTTTCCCTTCAGGCAAGTTTTCAAAGTGCTGTAATTGAATGGCACTGTTGAATTTACTCAAGTAATTTGGGTTTTTTGTCCAGGTGGCTGCTGTTTTCCTTGCTTGCTGTTGGAGGACATCAAATAAATGGTAAACCTTGGACAAAGTCAGTTGAAGGCTATTTGCATTGCATACATATATTTTACTATTCTGTTTTTCAGTCTTCAGATTGGAACCTAACATGCCAGACCAAGGATATCCACCGGATACAAGAAATGTTAACCAGGGAGCTGGTTCAGCCTTAAGTGTGAAGGCAAGTAGCAACCACATGTGATCTTGTTTTCTGGAGAAGTTCAAACTGATGTGGCTTTTACGCTCCACAGCCAAGGACATACCAGAATGTCACAATGCACCAGCATGTGCCTCCAAACCACCAATATGAGCAGGTGTCGCCACATCACCATGTGCCATACGAACATGGACCATATCACCAGTACTATGGGCTGACAGAACATGGACCAGACCATCATGAGCTGTCCCATGGGTATGGAACACCTCACCATGAACTGTCCCATATGCATGGGCAAGATGGCCATGGACCCCATCAACATGTTGTGGAGCACCACCAAGAGGGCCATGAACCCTATCACCACTCCTACGTTGTGCAGCATCACCAAGATGGCCAACAGCACCACCCTCATGTGGTACAGCCCATGCAGGATGGCTACGGGAAGCACTATCCTCATGTGGTGCAGCCCAAGCAGGAAGGCTATGGGCCACAGCGCCCTCATGTGGTGCAAGATGGCTATGGGCCGCTCCACCCTCATGTGATGCAGCCCAAGCAGGATGGCTACTGGCAGCACCACCCTCATGTGGTGCAGCCCAAGCAGGATGGCTATGGGCCACTCCACCCTCATCTGATGCAGCCCAAACAGGATGGCTACAGGCAGCACCACCCTCATGTGGTCCAACCCAAGCAGGATGGTCATGGTGACCATGTCCCACACAAGCATGTGGGGCCACAGGCTCATGGGCCCAGTGACAAAAGGGAGGATCCACAACAAGGTGTGCCGCGTGAGCATCTTCCACATCATCATAGTCATGTTTGTCTGATGTTTCCCCAGTACCCCAACTGTCCATCTGAAGTGCCATCACACCTGCCTCGGTTTCCCAAGGAGTTACCTCGGTTTCCCCTTGAGTCAAAAGTCCCCAAGGGGTCCCAGTTTCAGAAGCTCATACCCTCGTTTCCTGAGGTTCCCACATTTTCAAAGGGCATACCAAAATTCCCAGATATTCCTAAGGTCCCAGAGTTTCCCAGGGTGCTGCCCCAGTTTCCAGAGGTTCCCAAAATGCCACCACAGGAACCAAAGGTCTCCCAAATTACTCAGTCACAGCCCCAGCAGCAGGCTACCTCACAGTGGTTTCAGAGGCCCCAGCGTCCAGTCTTCAAGGCAAAGGCTCCACAGGTCAACACCAAGCGGCTTGCCTTACAGAGGCCAAGCTTCAAGCAGCACCATTATCCCAAGAATCCTCATCAGTTCAGTCAATAGCCTGTTTTTACTTCATCAGTGTTCAAATTTATTCCACGTTCTTCACAGGTTTCGCATGGGTAAGCAAACATTTGCAAGCTTTAACCTTGACTTTGTTCAGAGTTGAAAAGCAGCTTGACTGTAATTCATCTCTGGTTTCAGGCTCTGCAAGACTGAGGGCAGTGAATCTACAGTAAAACTGTACTGATATGTGAAATAAAATGACTTGACTTGAAATAGTATGCCATTATGTGCGTCATCTTTTAACATGTATTTTTTGGCAATATAGGTTGCTGAGCATGCGGATGTATAACCTTGAATCTTTGGAAGGGAAGCCAAGAAGCTTCAAGTTTAAAAGAGCACAGTAAAGGGATTCAAATGTACAGCAAAGAAATGGTTTTGAATTTAGATATGGGGGAAATGAGCCCCCCCCCCCAAATGCTCTGTTTGGGACGGAGTACCAAAATCAGTCCTTTTTCGAACCCTCCCTTCCAACATGTATGGTTCCCTGTTGGCTTGACCTGAAAATTGGACACTACATGTCCCTTTACATCAAACATGAATTCATACTGACCGAAGAACACAACTGGCTAGACTTTGCTATCCAATGTAAAATTCTGTATTTTTCAAAACAGCTTGTAAACAACATTCTCATGCTTGGAAACCTGTGGTGTTCAGGTTTAATGCAATTAGAACATACAATAAAGTGATGCATCCATTGAACATCCACAGTTTGAAACCCATTAACACAATGTCCAAGTGGAAATGTGAAAAGACATGTGACAGTTTGCTTACGTGAATCACCACTTTTTTCTGTTGACCAGCTGTTCATCTTACGTTTAAAGCTGAATCTTTGTAGCCACGCATTAAATAAGGCCATCGGCAGGCAAGTAATTAAAGGTATCATTGTATAATTAAGTCGGATGAAGGCAGCTTCATAAGAGTACAAAGTAGCACTTTTTTTTTAATCACTGCCCTTCAGAAATTCCAATAACAACCAGAAAAGCACCAAAGGAAGAGTCACTGTGTTCACGTTTTGTTTTGTTTTTTTACAAAAACTAAAGGGATTTTCATTGCAAATGTTTTCACATGCCTGTTCACAGAAATGATGCAAGAATGAGAAACATTCCTGTTTGAGGAAATCTGTGGATCATGAGGTCAAATGAGACATTAAGAATTCAGCTGGATGAACTCTCCTTTTGTTGGATTGATTATATCCATACATGGAGCATCTGCTGAAAACCATGTGGTATAATCAACACAAGGTCAACTATGAAGGAAGGACTGAGCATTTAACTCAGTCTGATGTGTCACATTAAAAGAACAAAGACAACTCTTTCTCTGTCTCACACAACTTTATCAGAAATTCTGAGTTCCCAAATATGGTGTGGATTATCTGAGTGATTGCATGAACACTATGAACTAATGCACTTCATTTTATAATGAGTAATCAGATTAGCAAACCTCCTTTCAATTATTGCAGCTCTGCAGTGTGAGTGAGTGTGTGAAACTGACTACCCTGTCATTTGATTTTGGGGCACACAGATGAACCCAGTCATCCGATTATATTCAACCTAAAACTGTCTCTTATCAATGCCAGTCAATTCCATGTAGGTGTGACTAATTTACCAATGCCCTGGATCCTTGTTAACGCCACCTCAGCACACCGGAATCCAATCATCTAAAAAAGCAGCTGGTTGCTTTAAAATGAACTGAGCCACAACTGAGTTTAGTTCTGGCTGAGGTGCTCATTCTAACTGCACTGATGGGTGTGTTTGTGAGGTATGTGACGGCAGAGCTTCACTGAAAATTAACTGTTTAACTACTTTCATGCAATTCCACCTGTCTTGTTTTGTTTAGATGGCTTCTGTGGTCCCTGCTGGCTGTTGGAGGATATCAGGCAGTTGGTAAGCTGACTTGAATAATGTTTTCCTTGAATTTTTAAAGATCATACACTGAAGCTGTTGTTTCACCAGCCTTGAACTTAGGATTTGCTGATCAGGGAGTTCAGAGGTCCCCACTTGTGCGCTATGAGCCAAGTCCACGTGGCTTCAACACTGGAGTTGCACGGTTGGACACTCGGTCACTTGCTGGGCATGATGACTCGAGTGATGCAAATGGGGTAACTTGCATTGCAACAATTCATTATCAGGCCAGATGCCTTTACATCAAATGCTGACAAATGTATGTTCTACATCAAAGGAGATGGAAGTGGGCGCATGGATGCCACGGGGCAGACGGCCAAAGTGTGTACCTTACTGCAAGCCCAAAGTAACCACGCCTCCTCCCTGCCCACCCAAGAAGCCAAACTGCAAACCAAAACCCAACTGCCCACCTGAAGACCCTTCCTGTAACCCAAAACGGTTTCACCACCGGTTCTGGGTTCCTCATCACCACCGTCACCACTACCACCCACAGTACCCGAACACCGACCACCATCATGGCCACCACTACACCCAGTGGCATAAAGTGCGAAAGCAAAGGCCCCAAAGGTTTCCGCAGCCAGTAGTTGTCTGGTGATATGGACACGAGGCTGAGCTCTCAACAGAACAGCCAGACTTCAGCAGGTTCAGACTGCAAACCACACTTTGAACTTGAGACTGAACATGTGACTAACTCTTCTCTCTTTCAGATGCAGCAATTGTCTTTGATTTGACTGTGGAATGGTGGGTACCTCACCTGCTTGGTTGGCTTAATCTGGAGTTTCTTTGATCTTGAGGGTTCTTTTTTTTTTTTCTCCAGGCACCAACACTGAAGAGATTTCATATGCTGCAACACTTCATACATCAAAATAAAACTTTATTCAAACAATGTATGTCCTGTCATTCTGGGGTAATGCTTAAAGTAGGAATTTGTGGGTTCAGGACAAGGTTAAGCACATGAATAGAGCATGGCAAAACCTTTAAATCTTGTGAGTTCCTGCATTTAAGATTGGTGACTAGTCACTCTAATCTGCCCTGACGATGTAAATACATTAGTGTTTTCCACCTGTAGGACCAAAATGTTCATGCAGTTGGTCTTCAAGGGAGTTTCTTAAGTAGTTAAATCCTTTACTTGGATTGAGTACCTAGGTTAAGTGGTGTATCTTGGGCTGTATAAGTTTAAGGAGATGTTTTTGGTGGTTTGGCTTATTCAGAGCTTATAAAAAGCTGTCACTGCTGGCCTGCAAATGTCTAGTCACTCCTGCTTCCACTGTTCTCAGTTGCTGACATTGTATACCAAACGTATGAGTGCAAACCTCCAGGACACTTCTTACCAATCCTGCTTACACCTCTGACCTGGCAAAAGGTGGAGGCCATCTTGAATGACCATTACAATGCAGGTGCTTGGTGGCCAGAACCATGAAAAATGTTGACTGGAACACAGAAACTTAAACAAAATCCCATAGGTTGAAATCTGAAAGTTTGTCATAGCGAACATTGTAAATGACTGTCCCTCCTGAACATGATGGCACATCACTCTTGCCTATCAACCCTTACATAACCTTCATTTCATCACTGTTGATGTGATGGTGACCTGCTGGGCTTCTGCTGTATTTAAAACCTATCACAGAAAACTTCAACATGTCAAAAATATAAAATGACTTAACTGCCAGTTCAAGTTAGTCAGGCTTAATTCATATTTTGAAATGTCAAATGTAATGGTGAAATACAGTGCTGAATTTATCCTTAATATTCCCAATCAAAAAATGATTCAGATTTTATTATCTTTACATTTGCAATTCAACAGTGAATTCAACTGATCAATTTTAATCCACATAGTTTTCAGTGGGCCATCGAGCTACACCTAGCTGAGAGCATGTATGGTGCTCAGAACTGACCTAAAACGTCTTACGGCAATGTGCTGAATGACCCTCCTGAAAAGTTGGCCACGCCTACTGTCAATTAGTTACACCTGAGTCCAATTCCCAACAAGGCAACATATCAGCTTTAAAAACAGTGGCCTCACTCAGCAAGTTAGTGGAGTTTGTGGTTCATGCTGGCTGGTGCCATGGGGGTCCCTGTAATGTATGTGGTGAAGAACTGTTTTTGAAACTTGAGTCATTTCCAAGAGTAGTTAAATTAATGTTGGTTTATTTTCTTTTTTTAGGTTGGTTCTGTTATCTTTGCTGGCTGTTGGAATGCATCAATCTGGTAAGTTATCTTTAATAACGGCCTTTTAATTGAGCACATCCATTTGTGTGTATATATAACTTTAAAAAGCCCAAAAAATGTCAGCCCTCAGTTTTGGACCGGCAAACAATTTTGGACAAGGGGGAGCGATACTTTTACGGCGTGAACCAAGGCCACGAAGCTTCAATAGTGCAGCTGTGGGGCCATTGAGCAAAAGGGGACCTGCCAATGACTTGAGTATGAAGGAGAGCAAGGTAAGATGGAACAACACTACAAGTTCCCAGTTTGGCTCAAAATGCCAGTCTTCCATTTGTATCCTGTCATTCAACCACAGGGAGCAGAGTTGGGTGCTTTGATGCCACGGGGACTCAAGCCGCAATGTCCACCCAAGCTGCGCTACTGTACAACTCCATCCCCAACGACAACTGTGCCGACGACCACAACTGCTACCTGCCCACCCAAGCTTCCCTCCTGCAAGCCTGTCTGCCCACCTGCGGACCCTTCCTGTAAACCGAAGACACAGAAACCTAATCAATTCTGGGTCCCTCATCGCCATCTCCACCACCATCACCCCCAGCACTTGCCATTAGAGAAACAACCTCACCAGCTACCAGAGTGGTCTAAACATCCCGAGCATGATCGCTTATCGCAATGGCCAAAGGATCCTGCTCATTACCATCCTGGCAGTGTCCCCCACCACCACCACCACCTTTCTGGGCAACATGGGCATGATTATCCCCACCTCCCACGAGAGCATTCTTATGTTCCCCATCGGCACTTGGAGCGTCATGGTCATGAGCATCCTGGCAATGTTCCCTACTACCACCCAGGGGGGCACCGTGGTCCTGACGCTCTTAACACCCCATTGAGGCCTTCTGATATGGGTCCCAATCGCTTCCGCTCTGAGCATAATGGTAAAATCCAGAAACGCCTGCAGAACCAACAACCCCAGTGGCTCCCATGGCAGCGCTCTCCTTTCCAGCAGACTCGGGTGGTTGGGTGGCCATGAGTCTTTGTACAATTCAGCATTGAAGATCATTAATTTGCTGTCCTGTCTTGCTTCAAATAAAATGCAATTCATTCTCTACTTGGTTTGAGTTTAATTTAACTGCTGCAGTTGTACTTGGTTTCTTTAAATGCAAGTCTCAACCCTAGTTAAGGTCCAATATGCTTGTTGGTACAATAAAAGTTTGAAAATTAAAACTGCAAGTCGAGAACACTTGGCTTTGAAATGTTCATAATTAACCTTTTGAAATGGGAACTCTTATGGTAAACTACTACTTTGGACCCACTGCTGTCAATGTCCTTAAGTGTGAGTCTATATGAGACAAGCTCTTGTACTTAAGCTGGACTTTTTGGAAATACTGGCAAGACCAGGTTACATTTAGCTGGCCAGTAACTGAATGAAACTGTCCCTGTGACCTGATATCCAAACGCACTCTTGAAATACATGTGCTCACTCCAAGTAGCAGTATGGAGGATCCAGTGTCTGTCCTACTTAGTCTCTGTTTCTGACAAGTTGAACTCATGAACAGTGACACACCTGTGATCTGAGAATGTGAACACACTATCAAAGCTGGAGATGTGCAGACTTGGCGTTACAACTGAACAAGTACTGGAAAATCCTGTTTGTTACATTGACACACATAAGCAGTGTTACAGGGCATCACATTAAGATTATTTAAAGTAAGCAGTACGACAGGTCATGTAAATTAGATACTAACACTGTTAGTGTATGACAACTGTTTGACATAAAATGAGTAGCCTCTGAAGAACCGCTGAAGATTCTTGGGAAGGTCATGCTTCTGGTAGGCAAGTAACACTCCATATTATTCAAGGCCTGATTCAGCAAGATCCACATGAAGTGCTGGACATCTGATCCTGTTCTGATTAAAGATTGCGACTAAAGTGTGTCCAAGAGGTCTTTTTGAGGGCTCCAGGGGTAAAAATTCAAAGTTACTGCCATAAACCACTACTGTTGAACTGTGAGCCACACCTGCTGTTGATTGGTCACACCTGAGTCCAATCACCAGACAAGGTACCTGGCAGCTT
>JASSRZ010000843.1:0-11706 GCA_032164315.1 Malacoctenus gilli
CCCCCCCCCCCCCCCCCCCCCCCCCCCCCCCCCCCCCCCCCCCCCCCCCCCCCCCCCCCCCCCCCCCCCCAGGACTCTCTGAATGAGACAGAGCATCAGATAGGTGTCTCCGCGTGCCATCCAGCTCCATCAGCACTAACAAACCTCTGTGGGCCAATTAAAGCAAATATCACTTCCGTGATTGGATCACTGCGCTTCACCGTGACAAGAGCAGGCGCACGTCAGGACGCAGTCGTGCGTTAAATCCAAGCTTCGAACGCAGTTTTGGCAAAACACCTCCAAATTTGGATGAAGGGAAACCGGCGGGTGAAAAACTCGCTGCGATGTCAAACCTGCAATCAGAGAGCGCGGAAGAAAACTATTGACTCTTGAAATTTCAGGGTTATTCACCAGACTTTCAAAAGCAACCCGATGATCTCAGTCTGCAGGCAGCAGAGAAACTCCGACGAGGACATTGAGGCCTCGTCCACGCTTAAGAACCAAATTAATTTGTTTGATGACAGTATATTTACCGGGGAAATCTGCTCTCAATAAGAAGCATTCTTGGTTTCCGCTTATTCTGCCACGAATGATAAAAACAAAACTTTTTTTAAGAACTCAGCTTACTGAGATGGAGGTTTCAAGTTCAGAGGTTGCCAGAATCGGGGAAATGCCCCACCACAATAAAAGCTTTTCATTGTTCATGTGTACCACCTTTGTCTCAGCTTGCGGAGCTGCAAGTCATCACCACCTGATGACTGCTCCCAAAAGGATTTTAGTTTGCATTTATACTCGAATAATAAATAAATCAGACTATTTTTTTAAATTATCATTATTAATTTTTCTTTTTTTTCCCCTTTGAAGTCCCTGAATTCTGTTTTAAAATTTTCAGGGGGGGGGTGACCCATCAATTTTTTCACACCACAATTTATCGCGTCTGTTGTGCGGGCTGCGGTCTTGCTCGACAGCGTCGCTGCTCGGCCGCGTGAGGCAGTCGAACACTTTCACCGGTGAGCCGACACGTCGTGGTTCGAGCCTGGCCATCAGCAGCTGCTGCTCCGAAGCACAATGACATTAGGCTTTTAGAGATAACAAGGTTTGCTCCTCCTCCCCTTCATCACGGCCGGATAATTAGACAGGTAATGGAGAGGGGAGCAGCTCCGGGCCAATTCTTCTTAATCAAAAGAGCCATAACCATGCAAATGCTGACCCACTGTCGAGTCACAGGCCTAAAAGACTGATATTGTTCCAACTTTTAGAGGAGCAGCGAGGCGCCGCGGCCACTGAATTCAGACGGTGATGATGATATGCGCCTCTTAATTCACAGGAGGGGGGGGGGGAGTTACGAGTCGGCACGAATCCATAAAACTGGCCATAAAATGGCGAGCGGGGGGCACGACGAAGCTTTGGCTCCACTCAGCCTCCACCTTCCTCCCACCCGTGCCCACCTCCGTCCACCGAACAACAGCGACTACCGGCCATCTCCGTCCTCGCCAATCTCACTTCCTCTCTGTCTGCCTCCTTCATTCTTCTTCACTCCCTCTCTCTTTTCACCTTGATATTTTTTCACTATTTCTCTGCCACCACCCCCCACACCCCCGGCTTATCAGGAAGGCGGTGAGGCGTTGGAAAGCTGTCTGCAGCCGAGAGAAGAGAACGCTGGGGGAAGCGCAGGGCCACGAGACGCAGGGAGCCGAGACCTCAGAGACAACAGATCAGGTGCTAACTGCATTAAAAGCTTCAGACTTCAATAAAGGGGAGCGTTCAGACTTGAGGGCCTGAGGATGGACGGGGACGAGCTACGAGTGCTGCAGCCAGGAGGGTTGACCTGCGAGTGTCGGTGCTCAGGGAGGTGGTTGAGTGAGGAGGAAAAACACGGGTTTGAGCCATTCAGGCTCCCACTCCGGTCATGTGACCCCCGTGTCGAGTCAGACGGAGGGCTCTCGCTGCATAATTTATCAACTTTTACATGGAGAAGACAACTCAAACTGATATTCATTGCATCGTCAAGCGGAGTCTCAAGGGAAAATATGAACTTGCGGTTGACTTACAACACCACCTCTGCAGAGATTTTCCTGTAAACGCTCCACGGATCGAAATTCTTCTTTTTCTATCAGGATGAGGTTCAAAAAGGTGTGCGTGCGTGTGAGAGAGAGAGAGATAGAGAGTGACAGAGAAGGACAGAGACAGAGATAGAGTGAGTGAGTGAGTGAGTGAGTGAGTGAGTGAGTGAGTGAGTGAGTGAGTGAGTGAGTGAGTGAGTGAGTGAGTGCGAGAGAGAGCGAGGGACGGAGACAAAGAGACAGAGAGACAGAGAGCGAGAGAGAGAGAGAGAGAGAGCAAGAGCGAGCGAGAGAGAGAGTGTGAGTGAGTGAGTGAGTGAGTCAGTCAGTCAGTCAGTCAGTCAGTCAGTCAGTCAGTCAGTGAGAGAGAGAGAGAGAGAGAGAGCTGGAGCAGGATGGAGGTGAAATTAAAGATGTTATTGGGAGAGAAGTTGGAGGGATATATGACCAAAAGAACCTGAGGGTTCAGGTTGAGAAAGCAGCAGAGCTCTGAGGCTTTCTGCTGGGCGAATCGGCTCGGTGAGTTACGACCTCGACAGGGACGAGTATTAGATTTTAATGAAAAATTTGCCTCTGGGTATTCAGTGTATTTTCACGCAGCATTTCACAGGCATCACAACAACACTGGTGCATTCGGGGTATTTGTTTTTAATGCATTAGCTTCCTGTTGCCATTTCAGAAGCATGAAGGAGCTTGTGAACAGGAGTATGTTGCTGCCGTTTTGGATCCATCTTAACCTTCACTTTCTAAGCAATAGGTTACAAAACTCAACAGTAAACTGGCCCTGAGCTTTGGATCAAGAAGACGACGGAGAAGATGAAGACACGGATGAAGATGAAGAAGACATAAAAAGAAGAAGACGACGTCTATAGGAGAAGTAGTATAAAAAGACAAACAGCTGAGATCAAGCAATCACATGGGTCCATCGATGTCACCAGAGGACCTCCTGATTCATCTGGTATCTGGAGAAATCATCTGAAATGTCAAGCGACTATAAGCCGGAGATGATATCACTAGATTCCCCCTTTCATTTTCGAACATTCTTCTGCAATATCAGGAGCCTGCTGGCTTTCTTGTGACACCTTTTAATGAAAGATATTTGGTGTTTTTTTCCCCTTCAGCATTTCAGCAGATGAATGCGACAGAATAACACTTCAAATCAAGGTGAAAACCAATCGCGGTTCATTAGTCTTTGAGATGGACGCATAAAGTGAGACCTATGCTTATTTTGACAAGACCCCTCTCCCAAATCCCAAGATAAATGGCTCAGTGGGAGAGTATTGGTCTGGCGATCAAATGGTCCAATTCCAGGGTTGACCTGAATTTCGCACAAAAATTGAGGGGCAGTTCTTTTTCAACTGGTCCCGAACCAGAAAGAACTCAGTAATTTACTTTAAAGTGGCCCTATTTTACACATTTTGGATGCATTTGTCTTTGTATGCAAGTCCACAATAACAGAAATTCATCAAGCTCTTTTTCTCAAAACACCGTATGCCATTATATCTCGATCGTCTCCGTTATGCCCTAATAGACCCCCCTTTAGAAAAGAGCAGAATGAGGCTCTTCCGCATTAAGCCCCACCCCTACAAGATGCATAACGCCTCTGATTGGTTAACTACTGGAGCAGTTGTCAGGAGCGAGCCCATACGCCTAGTGTAGAGAAGTTGTCCAATCACTGAGCCCCTCCCCCTGTGACGTCAGTGAAAAACGGATGTGAAAAAAGCTCCCTGAAACAGACCGTTTCTACCACCATCGACATTGAATGGAGAAGCACGCTAGATATCTCAGACATGAGTTTTTGTGAAAAGAGGGGGCGCAGCTCACTTGTCTGAATGAGCTTTCAACACTATTACACTATGAATAGCTGAAAAAAGTCGAAATAGCATCATAGGGCTCCTTTAAAAAATGTTTTGTAAACTTGACTAAGAAGCTACGATGTCACAAATGTAAAATAAAATTTTTTAAAAAGGCTGTTTCGTGCACTTAAACAAGAAACTGCCTCCAGAGAATGACGAAACGGCTCATCAAACGTCTTACTCAGCTGCTGCAGTCACCTGTGCCTCTTCTTTATTAATGACGCTCGTCGTCCCCGGAAGGTAAAGCGCGTCGCTGGCTTGCGGAACGCGCGTCGCCATTTGGAAAAGCGGCAGCAGCAGCAGCGTCGTTTGAAGGGTGCTGAGGCAAAGTCAAGGGACAGATTTACTGAGCTGGGTTTGTGCCAGGAATCTAAACCCCGCTTTGTCCTCCTGCTTTATAGGGGCACGTGGCCCAGAGCGCCGCAGAGAAACAGCAAACCAGATCTCAGGCTAATCCTCTCATCGCTCTCGGAAATCTGCACCCAGAGACGAGAGCAGATCAGGCCGCAGGCGAGAGGATGGAGAGGTGAGGGGGAAAAAAAAGAGAGAGAACACTTAAGTGTGTTGGAGAGGCGAATGTGTGTATGTATGAAATGACAATAAGCCACTTTGGAAAGTGCATCAATCTTGGAAACGGTGAACGAGTTTTGGCGTTTGTTGAGAAACTGATGGAAAGTTTGTGGACGCATAAGCGACACATGTCATAAGCTTCTGCTAATACCACGGTTAAATGAAAATACCGTATTTTCCGAACTATAAGGCGCACCTAGAAACCTCCAATTTTCTCAAAAGCTGACAGTGCGCCTTATAATCCGGAGCGCCTTATATACGGACCAATATTGAGCCACGACAGGTCTCGCAACTACGGTAAACAGCCGCCAACTTCAAGCGCGCGGTTAATGCTGGGATTTATGACTGCCTGAGGCGGTGGCGACCGAGCAACGCCAGGGTGAGTACGGCGGCTGCGGCGACGACAGAGAGCGGGTAGCTCCTCCGCAGCGGGGCCGGCGTCAAGGAGCCGGCGAGGAGCCGCCGTCGCCATCGCCGCCGCCGCTGCCCGTCGCCAGCCAGGGAGTGAGCAGTTTAAACTCAAGGCGAAACTCATTCACGCAGTAGAACACTGGGATAGAGCAGCAGCGAGAGAATTTAACATTGACGAATCAATGGTGCGGAAGTGGAGGGAGCAACAAGATGACCTGCGCCAAGTAAAGACTGCTTATTCATTTTGGGAGTGAACGGAGTCGTCAGAACGCTGGTTTGTAATCTATTAATACAGTTTGACTGACCTATCTGACTGTTTTGTTGACATTCCCTTTAGCGCAGCTCCTTCTAATGGATGCATAAAGTAACCCCAGCCATAGCCATAGCGTCCATCCTATGCACCTTATAATGCGGTGCTCCTTATATATGAACAAAGTTTTAAAATACGCCATTCATTGAAGGTGCACCTTATAATTCGGTGCGCCTTATCGTGCGGAAAATACGGTACATCAAAAACATGACAGAAAAAAGCAATAAAAACATTCAAATTGAAGGAAAACTGTTTCAATAATCTGGTCTTGAGCGATCTTTTAGAAGTGGCAGAAAGACAACGCAGCTAAACATTCAGGAATCCGTTCTGAAAATCGCTTCAACACGGACCAGAAAATAATGATTGTGAAATTTAAAAAACTAATCTGTGTCTTTCATTTTCTGGGGCCTTCAAGTGAAACGACATGAGCGCAAGTCAACCAGCCATCCAAAAATAGGCGGCGCGGTAAAAAAAACAACAAAGAAAGACTTTACGGCGAGAAACGATCGAAACCACTCGTGCATTCTGCGGGCAGAGACTGACACTTGTCAGAGGAACCCACCATGTGCAGCCATCTCTCTGCGTGTGTTCCTGCCTTTTTATGTATTTTGTACTTCCACTCCAATCCGTGTCCCTCGCATGCTGTCGGGGGAGTAATTACGTTTGCAATTTTCCCCTCGTGTCTGTGCGCTTCCTATTCTTCAGGTTAATTTCATGCAGCTTGGCGAGATGGGGCCACGTGACACATGAAGTGCATGGGGAAAAACAAGAGCGTCTGAGAATAGCCATGAAAGCCCGAAATAGAAAATGCAAAAAAAAAAAAAAAAAAAATCAAAAACAGAAGCAAAGATTGAATTGTTTTTCTAATTCATGGCAAACGGCGCGGAGGAGAAAAAGAGCGCGGCGGATCTGAGCGCCGCGGATCTGAGCGCCGGGACGGAGGACGAGGTGCGTGGCGACGCACGAAACTAATGAAAGAGGAGAGGTTCGACACAGCGAGCCGAGACGATCACAGTCATCGGCGTCGCGTTCAAGTCCTCCGATGCAGCTGGAAGTGCGATTCCGAGCCGAGCCTCTCGCAGCCCTGTGACCAATCAATACGCATCAGCCCTTCGGCCCTCAGCCTGAAAATACCCGGCGCGGGCAGGCTGCTCATTCTGCCGCTCCACGTCTGGAGCTCGCTGCTGTGGAGTCCGCCGTCGCGGCTGTGACTGCTTTTCTTATTAACAGCTTTCAACTTTCAGAAAAAGGAATGAAAAACTCCACAAATTGACAGAATACGGGTGCTTTTTTTTTGTTTTATTTATGAATTCTTTTCAGCTCGTATGGGACCACTCAGCCGCTGACCCGCCGCTCTGCCAGCGGCCGCCTGATGAATTTCTGAAGCCCAGGATTGTAAATTTAGCCTCGACTTATCATACAAGGATTAAAACACAGGCGGCTGCAGGAACACAGCCGCAGCCAGAGACACAGAGGAGCAGGACAGGCTAATGACTTCCCAATTCAGCAGAAACGTCGAACATCAGCGGCTGTGAATGACTTGTTTTCACAGCTCAACATAAGAGCCAAACGGTCAACGTTTGTGCTGCTCTTCTCCTTCAGAAGATAAAATGTTCTAAAACGACAAAACACTTGTTTATATTTCGTCTGTCATACATAAACTCCTCAAAAAATGCAAGGCCAAAAGAGTGTTTATATTTAGCCCCGAATGGGCACTTCACAAAAATTACAGTCCAAGAAATAACACACTTAAGCTGCCATTATCAAACGTAAGAGGCACTTCGGGCAGTATTGATGCATATGGATCATCAGGTGTGTAAAACGGCTCGAGTCAGAGGTGGAGAGGCAGTGGAAACGCTGCAGTGAGAGCGCAATGGACTCGGTGCAGGAAATGATGTGTGTGTGTGTGTGTGTGTGTGTGTCTGCATTAGCATTTTCAGATCGTTACGGCAGCAAAGTCGGCCCACGCAGGAGACAACACCAACACGACCGGGCTGCGCGTCACCGACGACATCTGGAGAGGAGCGAGACCACCGGGCGGACCGAAGCGCCGTTTCGGAGTCCGAACGACAGCACCAAACAGAGACAAGAACACGCAGCTTTGCTGCGTCGTTTGCTTCATCGGGGGGTTAATCGCACAGTTACGGTTTCGTTGCCACGCGGGCTGTAATGTTGCTTTTCATCTTTACTTTGTGCTCTCAAGACGTAGTTTGGGGGGGAAAAAAATATCAGAACAGCCACAAAACTGTGATCATTACTCTCATGTTCAGTACAGCTACAGAGTTAATGAAGCCCCAATACTAGAGAAATAAACTCAGGTTCATTAGTGATCAGTTTTGTAAAATAACTGTTGGATTCACCCAGATTTCATTTCTTTACTTTTCTTGATTTCTTCTCAAAAATCAAATAAGGAAAAATAAGCTTAAAAAAAATTGTTTTTTGTTTCTTGCTGTTCTTGCTGCACCCCCCCCTGTGCCCCCCCCCGGCCAACTCAAGTCTCAGACCTGCAGGTCTGCTTCGTATGTTCGTCATGATGAGGTTTTTCTGCACAGAACACAGAGCCGACTTTTCCTTCCGCGAGGAGACGGAGGGAACCAGGTGCGAACCTACGCGTCCTCTTATTCTTCACTCTCAGGTGGACTCCGAAGACGGCTGCTTTGACGTGTGGCGCACACTGATAGGCTTACTGCAATACTGCTACTGACAGATGGATTAAGTAACATTGATCACCTGGTTACAGTGGTGCATGTCGGAGGGGTGGGGTGGGGTGGGGGGGCGCACATCAGCCAACTGGTGAACGATCAATTCTGGTCCAAGGTGACAACCTGCACAACGCTGACCAGTTGTCAGACTGGTTGATCACGTTAGTCCAGGAAGAAAAAGTCTGCAAGGCATCCTTAGACCGGGAGAAGTAAACAATGCATATACAGTGTGAACTAAGGTCAGCAACAGAAACAAATAACTGTACAAATAACAAATAAAAGCTTCTTTACTGGGATCAAAATGTTCTCCAAAGATTTTTTTCTAAGTTCCAAGCGAAGTCTTGGACCCCCGCTGTGACTTCTGCTGCCCCCTCAGAGGGTCGCAGACCACAAATTGGGAACCGCGAGCTTCCTAATTTAGTATCGGTTCTTTCAAACTCAAGATGGGACCGGTGAATCACCGCTCCGTCTCTTTCCACTTTCGCTCAACAACAACAAATTAAATCAGTCTAAATTTAATTCTGAGCCAAACCAGAAGTGCACGGAAGGTGGGTTTTTTTTTTTCCCCCATCGTGCGAACGTCAGAAACGGCGAGCCGATGAGACCGCACCTGGCGTTTAAACTTTAAAAGCAAAAGACGCGATCGGGCGCCTTCTCTCACTCGTTTCCGCACACAGCTGGTTGTTGCCAAACTGTGAGGACTAAAAAAAAAAATCAAGAAAGTTTCCGAACTTCCTGAGAAGCGATGACGCGTACGATACTGTAACGCACACACAGCAGTGACCACAAGGGACTCAGGTAACCGAGGACACAATGAAAACAGAGGGGAAGCTTTTCTTTCGTCTCCTTTGACAGGTACGAATTATCCGACTCTGAAAGGAGCGCGGACGTCACGGACGATAAAACGGCGCTGCTCTGCAAAAGGGGGGAGCGTTTCAGCAGTGGGAGGACGAAGCTCTGAAGCTTGACTAAGATCCCGAAGGAGAAGCCGACAGGATTTGTGATCTTTATTTTCTGGCGTGGAGTCTCGAAAATTGATAAAGCTCACTGGGATTCATCCCACTGGATCAGTCTGGCGTTAGTCGGCGACTGTCGCCCCAAAAAAACCTCCGAATTCTGCGCCTCAGCGCTGAAAACCACTGATGCCAAAGCGTGCCGTGACTTCCAGCTCGGCTGCTTTCTTACCGATGATGAGAACAGTCCGATGATGTTTGATGTTCAGTCGCTGGTCAGCAACGTCCTGGAAACCCGCTGTGTTGTTGGCTCTGGGCGTGTTGTTTAAAGTGGAGGTGCGACGGGATCGAGTTTCGTTTGAGCAACAGACTAAATGTTGAAGTGTGCTTAAAGCAGGGAGGGGTCAGTTTACCATCTGCCACACGGATGAGATGCCCGAATCTGTTTTCAGGTTTCACGAGTTTGGTGGATTTTCTTACTCGTTTTATTCTGTCTAAAAGGTTTATTGGTGCTCGCTGAATGCTTGATGAATGCTCGTATTTTCCGCACTATGAGGCGCACCGGATTATAAGGCGCACCTTCAATGAATGCCGTATTTTAAAGCTTTGTTCATATATAAGGCGCACCGCATTGTGAGGCGCATAGGTTAGACGCTACAGTAGAGGCTGGGGTTCAGGGCCGGATGTAGGCATGGGCACGGAGGGGCAATGCCCCCCCCCAAAATCTTCCGACTGTGCAAGCGGTGTGACCACATTTGCCCCCCCCGATATTCTACCTGCACCCCCTAGTGTGGCTGTATAAATCCGGCCCTGCTGGGGTTACTATATGCATCCATGAGAAGGAGCTGCACTAAAGGGAATGTCAACAAAACAGTCAGATAGGTCAGTCAAACTTTATTAATAGATGACAAACCAGCGTTCTGACAACTCCATTCACTCCCAAAATGAATAAACAGTCTTGTTTACTTGGCGCAGGTCATCTTGTTGCTCCCTCCACTTCCGCACCATTGATTCGTGAATGTTAAATTGTCTCGCTGCTGCTCTATCCCTGTGTTCTACTGCGTGAATGATCACCTTGAGTTTAAACTCTGCGCCGTAAGAATGTCTCTTAATAGGAGCCATTTTTGGAGTCTTTACATCAACACACAAATGGAAATGAAACAGCACGCCCCACGCAGTCGACGGCTGCTTACCGTAGTTGCGAGACCTGTTGTGGCTCAATATTGGTCCATATTTAAAGGCGCACCGGATTATAAGGCGCACTGTCCGCTTTTGAGAAAATTGGAGGTTTTTTAGGTGCTCCTTATAGTGCGGAAAATACGGTAAGCTAAACCGCTTCGAGATTGTGATCAGAACTTTTTTAAAGGGAGAAGTATGAAGCCATCGAATGTTTTTCTGAAGTCAATGCACATCTTAGACATTTCAAACTGGTTTCAAGCGTCCGCCATGTCATGTTCAGAGGTTAAGAGCTCGCCATCTGTGACCTCACAACTTTGGGCGTCTTCCTGTGAGCAAAAGGCAGCGTGACGCTTGCAGCCGGACTGACGGTGGTTTCCGCTCTGGAGCTGGAGCTCCCCAATCGTTCGGTTAACGGCTCCTTCTCTTCAGCTCGGCCGGAGAATCTACCGCGAAACGTTTGTTCGTAGTTGCTTTGAAAACCTCAAGTCAGCACAAAAGCGTGCTTTTGTGAGCCTTCTTGTCATTTCCCCTGAGCCCCGTGAACTGCCGCGCTCCTCATTAGGCGCGCTGGGCTCGGCTCGGCTGCTTCTGAAAGGAGGCCCCGGCTTCAGCCGCTGCGTCGTATTAACGAGTCGCCGGCGCGCATAAACGTCCGCCCGCTTGAGCACAACTCGGAGCCAGCGTGCAGCCTGGGAGGAGGCTGAGGACGCGTGATGCCGAGCAAACTTAGAGACAGCCTCAACGACTCCGTTCTTCTCTTTGTGTCCGTGTCAAACTGGGCGGGACAAACGACGGCCGCCGACAAACACCGTCGCTCTGGCTTCTTGCGGCGTCGGCGTCTGTGTCTGCTCTCATGAATATGTCGCACTGAGAAAAAAACAAACAAAAAAAACGATGGCGGGGGTCGTGGATTTCCAGAAGGATCCATTCACTAATTGCCGCCTCAATTAGGACGTCTTTGTTGTGCTAATCACACTGACGACATCAGGGCTCGCCATTATCATCGCTGGCCCTCATTTAGCGGCAACACCTCATCTGTTTTTTCTTCGCCCTCTTCAGCGCAGGCCCCGACGGAACAAGCAAATATTAAATATCGGCGCTGCGGGACGGAGACGCTTTGTGAGCGTCAGCCACGAAACGCGAAGACGCCGCCACCAAATCAGTGAGCATTGTCCTCCTGCTGTCTCACTGCAGGCCACAGGTGAGCTCAGTGAGAAACACGGTGAAAGCGATGATTCATTCATCCCCGTTTACTCATCTTTTTTCCGTCGGCTGCTCCGATCGTCATCCGAAAGGCTAATGTGGAGAACGCTCTTCAATGCGATGATTGAGGCTCGTAAACGGCATTAATATTTCATAACATTTAGGTGCTTTGTGTCGCCAAATCATTCATCTGAGGCACCGGCGGCGCCTTTGTTCGTGCAGATTTTGTTTGGTTCACTTGCAAAGGAGTCCAGGCAGGGATACAAACATTTACACAGCAGTCATGAAGGAGCAAGCGTGTGTTTCCGAACCCAACCTGAGAATTGTATCGCCATGCGAGATCTGACGTCATCCACCGACACACTCACGGTCAAGAGAAGCAGAATGTGGTGAAACAAGAAGTTGAGCCTGTGTGTGTGTGTGTGTGTGTGTGTGTGTGTGTGTGTGTGTGTGTGTGTGTGTGTGTGTGTGTGTGTGTGT
>JASSRZ010000845.1:0-11699 GCA_032164315.1 Malacoctenus gilli
ACACACACACACACACACACACACACACACACACACACACACACACACACACACACACACACACACACACTCTTACTTGTCACTCTGTATATTGATGAGTTACCAAGTTATGCAGCAAAAAAACACCTGGATTCCTGTTGTCAGAATGTGAACTCAGGATCCACTGGACGTTTTATCCAGCTGTGCTTGAGTACAGTGCAGTGCGACAGAGCGGGAAGTCTCTGTGAGGGTTCGAAGTGTGACATAGAAATAGAACTGGGCGACTCAAGTGCATGGCGACAACACCGGAGTCTGACCCCTTGTTGTCCTCTTGTCCAATGACTGATTGGGTTGCAGGCTCACATGTCTTTGGGGATCCTCGCCCCCCCCCCCCTTTTTATCTGCCTATTTTTACTAACTGGGTCGGAAGTAAACCTTTGAGTACCATGGCAGTGGTTGAATCTGGGTCACATCATCAACCCCCCATCCAAAAAAAAAATGAAAGCATTGCACAGAAAGCACTCTCTGTAACCTTGCACATCTCCAGTCCACCCCCCCCCTTCTTCTCAGTCTGCAGGAACAAAATGTTTGGAGCTCTGAGAAGTGGGACAGAGACGACTCCCTCGCTCGGTCACAGGTGGCTCTGTCTCTCTCCCTCTGATACATATGATGGGCTGCCCGTGTGTCACAGGGATCAGTTTAGGAGCTTACAGTGTGTTAAGTAGCTGGAGTGAATTGAGAGAGAGCAGCTTTTTTCTGGGGTGAGAGATTGGCGTGCTGAGGAACAACGGTCCATCTCGCCGCATGGCCGTGAACTTGGTATGCGATGCCAAACAGGGAGACCGGGAGAGAAGCAGCCATTGGCGCAAAAATGTTGGCAGACGTGGTGGGAGTGTCACGGGAGCAGGGGGTGTTGTTTGGTGGCAGAGCATCCTTGACTGAAAACGCAGTCTGCATTCTGTTCATTGTCCCAATTTAGAGGTACGCACTTGATTGCTGACGTGATACGAGGACAATATTGGGTCGTTTAGAGTGATATGATGCAATTCAGTAACTTCTCTAAAATCTGATCAACAACTTCCTTTAATCTTGCCAAGTACAGATGTAGTTGGATCCTAGGAACTAATGCACCAAGGCAGCAGATGAATCTTTACCCCAGTGGTAACCTGAATGTTGTACATTTTTACATCAAGCATCTTTGGTTTGTAGCTATTGTACACACTCAGGTGTGTGTTTAGGCTCATGGTCCAACTCTTTCTGAAGGAAGACTCAATCTGCATCCCCCGGTGGGCTGTGTTATTTTGCAAGACGTTACAGCAATTGAGCATGTTGGTTCAGCATCTTCCTGTCAATTTCTAATTTGTCATTAAACATGTTTCAAACAGTAATCCTTCCATATGCATGCTGTTTACAGAGGAGTTAGTAGATACGGTTGAATTTATATTACAGAGCTGGAGATGAGGCGTATCGCCTGCGATGTCCTGTGAGGATGCTTCAGGCTGCTGTTTGCGAGACACTTCTCCTTTGGCCGTCTGACCCCCCGCCTAGACAGATTCGGAGTGGTCCTTTGCTTCCGCGGCTGAACCTCTGCAGAGACGAGCCTCGGCCCCCGGAGCACATCTGTCCAGGAGGCTAATCCAGCAAAGGCCGGTCCCCTTTGCACAAAGCCCCCGATGGCAGAGCACGTCAACTGGCACAAACAAGCCTCACAATAATGCAGCGAGTGGAGCCAGCACCGGTGGGGCCGCGTGCTGCGCGGAAAGAGAGAGGCCCGCTAAGCTGCTGAATCAAGCCAACTGCTGTGTGAGCGCCACTAACTGCGCTGGCCTCATTTCAGAAGCCCCCCCCCTCAACCCCCCCATTCTCCTTCCAGCTTTTCCCTTTTATCTCCCTGCTTTCTTATACATCTTCCCCACCCCCAGCCCCGTCAGCCACTTCTCAATCCACTTTTACTGGGCCACAGTTTTTCCCAATTCCCTGCTCAGGCGTTGGATCCATCCATCCAGCCCGACCAGGTCACCTTGCCACTCGCCAGCGTCTCCGATACTCTCCAGTCGAAGCATTTTCAGTCGAGCCCTGCAATCTTAGATAATCCGGTTTGAGACATGAACCGTGGTCCCGTCAAGGTCGAGTCACTCGCAGGCAAACAAGCAGAAGCATTGTTTGTCTTGAATTGAAACATTCAGATTCAGGTTGTTTAAAAACCAGGAATTGATAAGAGAACGACGGCGAATGCTAAACGTTCAATGAAACATGTTGGACCAACACGAAGAAGTCCAGTGAGTGATGGAACCCTCCCAGTTTCCTTGTTTTTCTCCAGTCTCACTGGTGGTTCATGGGGAGCGGGTGGCTGCTTCAGGCAGCACCGATAATGCAAAAATGCCTGAAAGGGTGTCTCTCAAAAACAGCCCTCCGCCCTCACTTTGAAGGAATGCAAAAAATGCTTGCACAACCTCCCGCTGCAGCAGCAGCAGGCAGTGGATAAACATAAATGTGTCAAGTTTGGCCAAGAAAAGAAGACCTCCAGGTGTCCAAGAGTAATCCCAAGTATTGTGGTCGGATTTCGTTGATTCTGGCACCCTGACACGAGATATTAACGCTTACCACATCAATCCCCCTTGGATCCGGGTCGTTGCCTTTTGAACTTTTGTTCTGGAAAAGACTGGATTTTGCTCATCAAGAAAAGTCCAGCTGTTTGGGTGCATTTATTGTGATCTCGAGTGGCCCTTGGAATTGTGTTTGGACAATAAAAACAGCTTGATGCTGTCAGAGCGTGTCAGCTAAAATGAACAACTGAATAGGAGTTTGGTGATGGAAGCCAGGAAACTGTGGTTTCACACTGAGGATGAACACATTACTCCATCAAGAATTTCTCCATATTATCAGGACTTTCGCTCATTGTCTTTCCAGTGTTTCATTCAACCACAGATCAGTGTCTGGGTGTAGTGCTTGATGACCAGCTGACCTTTAAGGTTCACGTGGCCCTGATTACTCGGTCTTGTCGATTTGCCCTCTACAACATCAGGAGGATCAGACCCTACCTGACACAGCAGGCCACACCCCTTCTGGTTCAGGCCCTGGTGATTTCATGCCTTGACGATTGCAACTCTCCTCTAGCAGGCCTACTCGTATGCACACTTAGACTTCTGCAGCTGGTCCAGAATGCTGCAGCACACCTGGTCTTTGACCAACCCAAGAGGGCACACGTCACCCCGCTGCTAACCTCTCTTCATTGGCTTCAAGTGGCAGCTCGCATCACAGTCAAAGCTCTTCCTCTGACTTACAAAACTGTGACAAGATTGGGATTGTTACGTTTGATTTGCTGTTGCCAAGTTTGGACAAAAGTGCTGCTAAATTAAACTGCAGAACTGTAGTATAGCACCAGGTTTGCTCATATCAACAGTGTGCTTCACATTAAGGTGATATTTTAGACTGGAAGTACTCCTGTGAGAAGAACATTCAGCTTGGCAGTGGCTACAAATGACTTTGTTTCTGTCACATCCGCCGTCTGGAAAGAGATAGGAAACACACCGTGTGAACGTGACTGCCGTCCAGGAGAGCGTTGCTGTCATCCAGCCTGAGCAGCCACTAAAAATAGTCCACCAGGGTTATATTTAGGTTCACAACTTAGTGCGTGCGGAGGATGGAGTCGGAGCTTTTACTGACACCTTGTGGGCTGAAAACAGGGAGCAGTCGGCGCAGACGGCAGGCTGGTGGGGGGGAGAAAAAAAAAAAGCCCCGGCGATGCAATCGCACGTCAGACTCCAGGAGTAACACCGGAGGAGCAATCCAGTCAAAAGGAGCCTTGTTTCGGGAAGGGGGACGTGCCCGCCTCGGCCCCATCCATTGTGCGTTGGGACTGAGATGATCTGAGGGGGAGCGAGAGCCACAAAGGAGGGGAGGGAAAGGGAGAGAGGCAACGGGCGCGAGCAGCCGCAGCAGGGGGCAGCGAAGCAGGATGTGCAGAGGAGCGGCGTCGACGGCGCGGGCGACCGACATGGGATCCGAGATGTAAAGGAGCAGCGGCGTTTCCGGCAGGAGTGATGCTGCTCACTCTGCTCTTTTGCCTTCGAGTCAAAGGTAGGGGGGCTGCAGGTGGGGGGAGGGGCTGCTTTCGAAGTGGGAAGATGTCAGGTCGCCTGAGGTCTGTGTGATGATACGCAAGGGCTTGAAGGGGAAGGTGGTACAAGGGGCTGAGTTTGGCTTTGTCTGCCCGTCTGAGATGACTGAGCGGAGCAGGAGCCGGATCCCTTCTTCATATTGATGAGAAAGAGTCCACCACAGCTGGTGCTTGGGATGCAGGAGCTGTAATCTCCACAATCCCTCTGCTGGCGGCTCGCGAGCATCTCTGTCGATGGCACACTTTCAGCATCAACTTGTGTTTATACAAATCCTCCAGCACATCATTATAAAGTTATAACAGTTGGAGCTTTTGTTTTTGTGCCGTGAGATTCCAACATTGACATCCCAGCTGTGACGGACGGGAACACCAGTTTAATGTTTTGCTTAAAGAGCCGATAAATCATTTTGGTGCATATTTAATCATTTACTTGATTGCTGTTGGCCTGTGTTCACAGTGAATTATTCAGCGTCCAGAATGAATGTTTCAGTGAAATGAGTCTTTTTGCTCGTATTTCAGGTTGAGTCATCCTTTATTGATCCCTTTGCCTTATATTCCTTCTCTGCTTTTGACACATCATGGTTTAAGTTAACCTTTGAGACCATTGTGCTGCTGCAGTGTAGAGAGCAATAAGGGCCAGCGGCTGATGATGGTGATGACTGGTGGGGCCAAGCAGTGGCCCCTCACAGTCCTCACCTCAGCCTCTTGCCAGTCTTGGGGCCGGATGGACCGGAATTTCACTCTTCAGGTGGGCCCTACGAGTTACATCACACCTTGAGATTTCATTGTTATTGTTTTTAATTCAAGGGAAGGAGGCGGACTTTGCCGCCAGTTGCTCGCGAGCACGCCGCTTTCCCCACAAGTGTGGGGAACAATGTCTGGAAGGGAGTCAAGTCCCTGATAAACATGGCGTCGTGGGCAGCTCGAGCTGTACCACCCTGTCCACCGTCCCATGGCTCCCCGCCGTGTCATCCGTAGCATATCACCGGCAGGCTGGCGGCTCTTCTCTGCACCGTGGCCCGACAGAATAGCAGTGGCGTGTGTCACTGGCCTTGGAGGTGGAGGATTGTATTTTGATTAATTTTTCTTCGAGGTACCTTGAACCCACCTGCCTCGCTGCTTTCGCACGCACGCACGCACGCACGCACGCACGCACGCATGCACGCACGCACGCACGCACGCACGCACGCACGCACGCACGCACGCACGCACGCATGCACGCACTTCACCTCACATGCCCTCCTGGCACACCTGAGCCTGGTGGGGTCTTCAAGCATGTTCATTGGCTGTTGGTTCTCTTTTCTCTTTTTTTTTGTCTGATAAAATTCAAGAAATGTTTTTTGGGGGGATAAATTTCCCTTTATTTTGATTTTTTTATTGTCTGCATTTAATTTTAAGGAATAACATCATCACCGAAGGTGTTATTTGTTATAGAATAAATGCAATTTTATTTCTTTTTTTCTTTTTTTTAATAACTGTGACCATCCCCTGCCTCACTGGCTTATGGCCATCTCGCTGGGAGTTATCATTGAGTTTAAATGGTGCACAATGAGGGTTGTGCAGAAAGGACAAAATAGAGAGGGATGGGAAGAAAGAAGCGGGGTTAGAGAGGATGGGAGTGGTTGCGGTGGAGTGGTTTATTTTGAAATTTAGACAGTCACACAGTTGTATCATTCATCGGTGTGTCGTCGAAGTGTTCAAAAAATGGCGGATGAGAGCATGAAGTCATCAGTGGTTGGAGGTTCTGGCTCAAAAGAGAACTTTTGAAAGGCAGCCTGATGACAAACTGGAACAGTGACTCATTACTGCCACCTATTGAATGAAATTACAATAACTGAATTTTCACATTGCGTGTCTTTTACGTAGTGTAAATGCAAACAGTTTTTTGGGCAAATCTAGCACAGAGCAGACTGTTTCAGGTGGCTTTCATCCACAGCTTTGCATTTTATAGCAGCGGTGTCCAAGTAGAGAGTCGGTTTCGATCAGGTTTTTGGCCTTGCTGCACTCTCTCTTCATCAAAGATCGAAGAGACGGTCACAGCCTGTCTTATGCCTGGCTCACACCTACCGATTTTCACAGTCGCAGACTAACAGCTGACAGTCTTTATGAGTCGCAGTGGAGTCGCGGCGCGCTCCCATCATCGCCATTGTTAAGTTTGAGGTGGGAGTCTGGAGTCTGAAGAGTTCCGTACCAGTCTTTCCCGAGTCTTTGGGCTTGCAATAATATCAAACGTGTTTAATATCATCGCAAGTCGCAAGCTCATCTGCAACAACACTAGTCGTTAGATTAGAGTCTTTTCTCAGTCTTTTCAGAGTCTTCTGGTGCCAGCCCGGCATTAGGGAGCGTTGGTCAGCAGCAGACCAGAAAAAGTGCGAGTCCATTTGGACAGTGACTCGTGATGTGGCTTTCCTTTGGCAAATCAAACATGTGCCAGTGGAAACAAAACGATCTGCTCCTGCATTTCAATACTGATAGAAAAAGGAAAAAAAACAAACTGTAATTCGCCACTTGGTCCAAACATCTGTTCCGTTCAACACTCAAGCCACGTCCACTTGATTTTACATTCTACACCAGAGCGCCGTGTAACATGACAATCACCTGCTTCACACCTCTCCCCAGTGACACATTGCCCCCCCCCCCCCCACTCACCCACCAGTGCGGGCGGGCAGCGAGACGGAAGTGCCGCGTAACTATGGAAACGCTGTACAGTGATTCTCCTAGGGGGCCCGTGGCACCTTGCTCCAACTCAACGGGATGATGTTGCAGAGCAGGGCGTGTTTGTGTCTCCCTTTCAGTCAGATGGCACCTCAGTGACCCCCCCCCCCTCCAAAAAAACACACACACCTCCTGATGATAGTTTTCGATCATGCAATACTAGTTGTATAACTGCACCTTTTGAAGAAGTACCGTGATAAAAAATTTACATGCACCACTGCTTTAATTTTGAAATCTCCAGCTTCTGTATGTCCACCAGTGTTTGACTTCACTGTGATCTTTTAGCAAAGTTTAAAGATGGGCTTCACAGAATATATATATTGCCAGAGCACGTCTGACTTTGAGCTGCCCTGGCAGACTCTCCACGATAATCCACGGGCCAAAAAACGCCCGAGCAGATGTGATCAGTTTTGGGAGATGCATCCGATATCGGCAGAGGATGTCATTTCGACAAACCTCCCAAGAAACTATTTATAGCTGCTATATGGTGGGCAGGGGCTACCATAGCAACAGAGGCAAAAAAAGGAGTGAGTAAAAGAAGGTATGGATACACCCATCACAGCAACCAGACTGGAACACAGGCAAGACAAAATGAGACCTGCTCATGACTGGTAAACGTGCTGAAGGATTGGATTGGACCAATCAGATCCCTCGGATTGTTTTTTTTTTTCAGAAAAAAAGGGTAGGAACAGAAATGGACTCATCAACTTTGCTGAGCTGTCCTTAATTGTATGTCACAGTGAAAAAGAATTAAATTTGAGTTGATTTCTTACATTTTACCCAAAAAAGAGGTTGTCGGTGCAACCTCCAACATGAATATCTCTAATGAAATGGAATGCACCATTCAGAAAATCAGTGTTTGAGGCAAGTTTTCTCAAAAGATTTAACAAATTTTGTCCTTTTTGTTGTTTTTGTGTTGTTTCCTTTTACCTCTCACGATGTAAGTGACCTAGAAGAAAAAAAATATCCGCCTCTCAGTGCTTATTACTTGAAAAAGATTATTCCAATTGTGTTTTTCTTATTCTGATCAGTAGTCTTTGGTTTGTATCTGGTAAAACGTGCCCCCCCCCCACACCACCACCACCACCACATTGAGCGGGTCTGCCTGGTGGGCCGCCACACCACAAGTCTTTTTGCAAGCTGCTCTGGTGTTTTGTTGTTTGTTTGTTTTTGTCTCTTGATAATTATTTTCTATTTTTCTTGTACCAGCAGTTTATTGATTGTTTGTCAGAGATTATGGACAGAAACGGCCAGTGACTCTGGCTCCAGGGGGACCGAAACAGGCCGGGGGGTGGGGTGGGTGGGATTGTTTCATTGAGAACTGAGTAACCTCTGCGAGCAGTGTTTTGGCATTTCTTGATATGTGGACAGAATCCCTCAGATTCTCACAGCCAGGGGCGTGTTTGGTGGGTTGATTAAAGCTGGCTGCATGCTCTTATTGTAAATACAGACAACTTCATTTCCCTCGTGTAAATTAAAGGTGTTTTCTCGCACTGGTAGGTCCATTCATTCGTTGCATGCTGTAGTAGAAAAGGATGGATGGAAATCTGGATCAGAATGGGAGTCTGAGGTGCAGGAATGGATGTAAAGAAAGGAAGGGGAGAGTGACAGGCACTTCATATGGGTGTGTGTATGTGTCTCTATGTGTGAGCATGAGTTCATGTAAAGTGGAAAACCAGACGTTGATACACCTTGCTTGATTTTAGATTCAAGGCTGTTCACTTGTCATAGCCCCCCCTATCCTGCTGTCACACACTTACAAGAGTGTTTCCATCAGTAGCACCCAGCCTCACTCGGCCCGACTCTGCCTGGTTTCAGAGCAGTTTCCATCAGACATCGTATTTCACCAGGAACTTCTTCCAACTCGTTTGATGTTGTGTTGCTATGACGATGCCTCCTGCTCACAAGGCGTGTCAATCTTGCATGGAGACACAACTGGGCAGAGTTAGCGCCGTGCCAAGGAAGGCTTAGGATGTACTAATGGGAACGCACCAGTACGCACACACGCGTGCACACGCACAAGCCTTTGACTGACGCTGGTACTTTGCACCTCTCCTCTCTCCCCCCCTTCAGAATCGATCTATCGCCGGGGGGCCAGAAGATGGAGGAAGCTCTACCGAGTCAACGGACACCTCTTCCAGGCCAAATCCTTTAACAGGGTACGTGTCTGCACTTCACTGCAGCTCCACCGAGGGCGGCTTCATCCCGGCGTCAGCCGACACAGCTGTGCGCGTCCTCCCAACAGCTGACAGGAACAGCTGGCTGCACTGCTCAGCTGATCAAATGTGAGGCCTCCCGATCACATTGACAATCGTTTGGAATCTTTCAATTGTTTATATTTTGTTTTGCCCTTTTATTTTCAGACTCAGTTTTGGAGCTGATTTCTCAGTTCTTGTTTTTTTTCAGTCTGTTATTAATCAGTTTTGAAGTTAGTTAGTTTCTTTCGGTTGTGCAAAATTAGCTGAATAACCATCATAGAGTTGAAATAGAAATAAAGTTACAGTGAACCCTTGTTTATCACAGGGGTTCCACATTCCCGCAATAGGTAAAATCCGCGATGTGGTCATCTTTATTTTTCACAATTATCATACAGCACTGTGTTCTGTAATAGAGAGCGTAGCTTCTAGCTTCCTTCAGCATCTCCAGATGTTTAACCTTTCTGCAACAGTTGCTTGCGCTGTATCCGCAGCTGCCTTCGTCAGTGCAGAACGTTTCGTCCACATTGTGGCTTTTGTTGTGGAGAAACTTTGCAAACATGTAAATCAGTGGTTGAAGTCTCCTGATATTAATATCAGAGCTGTCGGGTGTTCATTCTGATATTGGGAGACAACAGAGTGTATGATGTTACACCCTGTCGCAGGGTTAGAGGGGGTGGGGGGGTGGGGGTGTAAACAGCAAGGATGATAACGTGAGGTATCTCCCTGGGCAGATAGTATGGCCTGAGTCCCACAGCTAACATTTCAGTATCGGGGCAGCATCCCAGTTGTAAACAAAGCAGAGTTTCGTCTTGACGGCGGTCGACAGCTTATCCTCAAATAAACAACGTACAAAAAAAAAACCTCCCAATTACCTGAAGCGAGAGGGCACAGTGAACAAAAATTGCCTATTGAAAATAAAATGAAGAAATAAGGATAGAGACGTATTTCTATTATATGCAATGTAGCGAGGGTTCACTGTACACTGCCGCTTCCTTTAGCTGAAGCTTTGCCAGCAGCCGGCGGGCAGATTGTGACCATGTGATGTCCTGGAGCCTGAGTTGTGCGGCATGAATCCATCTGAGGTGCTGCAGTCTGAAAATGATGCTCCTTTATGATTGCTGACTCGGCCCGAAGGCGCGGCCCTGTGAGTGATTGTGTCTGTCCCCCTGTGATGGACCACCCCACGTCTTGCACATAGCCGGGACCCAGGCCAGCTCCTCGTGACCCCTAAGTTGGACCCACAGGCTCGCGTGATGGATTTGCCAGATACCTGTCCCGCGATTCGCTCTGACGTGCCGATATAGTGGCTCGGCTCATCTGTCCACTTGGCAGAAACCAGCTGTGAATCAAAGCCCGTGATTTGAGCAGTGTCGAGAGGTCTGGCAGGACTGAAAAAGCACTGAGTCATGGCAAGATATCCAGCTTTGTCAGACATCAACTCAGTCATACAATTGGAAAGATAATGTATAGGTGGCCTCCTCACATTGTCTTGTGACGTGTTGCGTTACACAGCACAGCACCTTCGGCACCGTCGGAGCCTACAGCAGCTCTCCATCAGAGACGACTGTGAGCGATGCCAATGGTGATACACAGATACGCTTATTCACAGTTTGCGGGCTTATCCAGGAGACTGACTAAGACTGGCAAGCATGTTTTACAAACAAAAAGGCTGTTACTCTGTAATAGGAGACAACAACGACGACGACAGCGACGACGACGATGACAGCGACGACAACGGCAACAAAACAACAAGATGGGTACAAACTCCAGAATGCAAACTGAAAGATTAACTGAAACGGTTATTGTGCAACTTCAAGAGAGAATTCAGATAAATTAGAAACATGCTTTGCAGATCTTCTGCTGATGCCTTGTTTCTTGTGGGACATCCATGTGTGTGCGTGCTTGCATGCGTGCGTGCGTGTGTGTCGCCCTCTGTATGGAGTCCGTTCGCAACATACTGCAGTTGAATTATAAATGACAGGTAATCAAGTCACCGTTCCAGCTAAGCTATGTGAAATACGCTGCATAATTGATGGCGTCCTAGTTGCGGCTTGTTAAGCAGCTGGAAGAAAGGTGGAAGCTGTTTCCACTAAGTACCTAATGTGTTTTTCTCTGAAGGGGACTGAAGGAGCTCAGGTTTGTGTTTCGCTGGAACGGGACTTTAGCTCTGTTTTGCTGCCTGTCGTTTCGCAGCGTCACAGTGAGGTGGGACAGCTGGTACACTGTCTTGTCAGGTTCAGTCAGTGGATCATTCCTGTAATGGAATAGTGGAATCACGTCAAGGAAATCCAAGGCAGCGGCGAGCAGTTTGCTCGTTGTGCTTTTGGAGCGTGGACAGACACAGGTTCCCCTCCTGCTGCGAGTCTTTCAGCTGAGCTCAGCGAACAAGGTGGAGACTCCAGGTTCACCCAGAAAAAAAAGGGTCTGACTTCCTTTTTCAGCATTGCAGAATTGCTCCATTTAAGCAGTGAGAGGGATCTTAGTCAGCCAGTCAGTTTTAAGCCTGTGATCTTCTCTGACTCTCGTTGCCATGCCAGCTTCCACGCTGCTTGCCGGTTTCACTATGTTGTCCTCAGCATATAAATAAGCTCAAGAGAAGTAGGTCAGATTTCTCTCTCTCTCTCTCTCTCTCTCTCTCTCTCTCTCTCTCTCTCTCTCTCTTGCTCTGATTGCGCTTTGCAGAAAGC
>JASSRZ010000849.1:0-11680 GCA_032164315.1 Malacoctenus gilli
GTGTGTGTGTGTGTGTGTGTGTGTGTGTGTGTGTGTGTGTGTGTGTGTGTGTGTGTGTGTGTGTGTGTGTTTATCAGACAGGAGCGAGAAGCTCATCTCTCTAATGCCAATGTGAGAAGTTTCAAAAGCTTCATCACATCCAACTTCTTAGGTCGCATCAACTCTGTTAGCTTCCTCCAGAGCCAGTAAAGCTTCAGTCCCATCAGGCAGACATGAGAGCAGCTTCCCCAAAAAACCCCAAGCTCCTCTGCAACCCTATGCACACCCATCCTCTTCCTCTTCATGCCCCCCCCCTCTGTAATCCATGTGAAAAAGCTCATCCTCCCCAGATGAGAGGCTTCATAGACACTCAGCCCTGTTATGCTACCAGCCTGAGCTGTCTCCCCGTGTGGTGGGAGGGGTCGCGTGAGGGTCTTCTGTAGGGCTCTTTGGTTGCCGGCGCTGTGTCGGCTTCTTCAGTCTTGCGGTGGCGATGGCAGGCAGCCTGTTGCTGTGTTTGACTGCTCCCGGCGGGGGGTGGATCGAGTGGGCTCTGCTGCCGGTCTGCCTGCAGCCCTCCCCTCCTGCCCACCAGTTTTGCCTCCTTGGTTTGAGTGGCTGGATGCCCCAGCTGGCTCTTCTTCAGTCCTCAAGCATGCTTGATGCAGAACCCCAAGCATAAAGACCCTCACGTTGTAGCCTCAGGTCAAGCAACTGCTGCTGCTTGCCCCGCCCCGCCCCCCCCCCCCATCTTCCTATCTGCATCTTTGTTTTCCTGTATCACCGGGGTAAAATAGTCCCCCCTGAGGTAGGTTGTGATGAACACTGAACAAAAATATAAACACCCCATGTCAAATATGAGTTTTTTTAACATTTGGTACAACACATGTGGTATGGCCATTCGTCGTTGATTGACAGTGTTTTGAACATGATCAGGGTCAGGTAGAGGAATTCCATTTGTCAGTTTCTTGTGTGTCGGCCGGCTCCGTCTCTCGGAGTGACACATTTTGTTGATCAGACTGTCTATGGTGGCCTTTGGAATGTTATTCCATTCTTCCTGGAGTGCCACACGGAGCTGACCCACATTGCCTGGAACTGGACCTCGGTCCTGGACATGCCTATCCAGAACATCCCAAAGATGTTCTATTGGGGACATGTCTGGCGAATATGCAGGCCAGTCCAGAACTTTAATGTCTTCCGTTTGAAGGAACTCCATACAGATGTGGGTAGTATGAAGTCGGGCATCCTGTGTGATGTCAGCAAAAGTGATGTCGTTCCTGCAGATGGACGAGCCAGGTGTGGCAATCTTGTGCTGGAGTGGTCACGAGGATGAGGTCAATTTGCAGTCGTGCCAGTTTGTTGGAAACAAACTCTTCAGTGGTCGATGGTCCGAGAGCGGACATTGAGCCATGCAGCTCCTGCCCTGGTGGACATCCGTGCATCCGACATGCCTATGGCACACTCCCACATAACTTGCAACACCTGAGGCATTGTGACTTGTGACCACATTTGACATTTCAGGGTGGCCTTTTATTGCTCCCAGTCCAAGGATTGTCCAGCTGTTGCTCATTTTGTCTGAGTAAAAAAACAACTCACTGAGTAATGCCTCACTGACAGTAAGTTGGATTAAATATCATCCAAAAATCAGGAGAATTATTACTTTTGTACAATAAAATGTCAGCAAATGCTCATTTACAGCTGTTAACTCCACATTACAACAATATTTGACATGGGGCATTTAAATTTTTGTTCGTTATAGTTTAAGTAGCTACAGAGGGTGGGTGGTGCTAACAACCGTGCACCTGAATAGAAGACGATGTGGATGCTCCATTATAGGACGCGGACAAAGTAAAAAAGAGAGAGCAGACCAATCACAATATAGACCACAGTGATGCTTCGCTGAAGTTATAGCAAAATGTGTGTGCAGATGTAATCAAAGGCTGGTGGACACATTGAACTGACCCAACCTCACTCGACCACAGCCACCCTGCTGCCATCTGCTGCTCTTATCATGTGGCCTTGAACACATCAGGAGGAAGGAGCCTTTTATGAATCAACCTTTCTCTTCTGCCCCTCCCCACCACCACCATCTGGTCGAGGCCACATGACTTTGTAGTTGAGCAAAGGCTGGCTTGAAAGGCAAGTACATGTTGAGGAGTGTTTAGCACTTCCTGCTTTTTGGACCTGCTGCTGGCCTCAAAGTGCCCAGAGCGGTCAGAAGTACCCAGGGGGTCTGGGGTGGGGGGTGCACAAAGAGTGTCCATGCTCTGATTGTCCACTCGCATTCCAGCCAGTTGCTCTCAGAAAGAGCTTCAACATCATTCACTGCTTCTCTAGCTTTACAGTGACACCAGTTCTTGGTTATTGTAAGTAGCATTCCACTATATATGGTTTGAATAGGTGAAAATATAAACGGCCCACTTTGCACAGTCTTTTTTTGAATGTAGAATCAAATCTTTCACACCCCTTTGAGACCTGCCGCAGCAGTACAATGTAAAACCAGCTGCAAAGCAAACTGCCAGGATCAGGTGAACGTCTCATGAAGGAGGGAAAAAGTGTGTTGTTTGTGGCCATGGTTGTCGTCGTTTATGCTGGTATGAACACACTTAAGAATAAAGCCCATCAGGGAAGGCCATTTTTCCAAGTACTTTTGAAAACTTGTTTCCCAAGTTGAAGTTAGTTCATTGTTGGGGCGGGGGGGTGAAACTATGATTTGTCTTTTGGTTTCAAACAGCTACTGAAAGCAAAGTAAAGAGCACAACATCCGTGCTGCTGCTGCTCCAAACTGTTATGGAAGAAACACAGACTAAAGCTCATCAGGCCAAAGAAATGTCAATGAATCACCACAGTGGACATGAGAGCGTGTGCTTCATCTGTGCAGGGCATTTACTCAGAGTATGTTGTTGTTATAATATATAATAGTTACAGGCATGTCTGTTGTGGAAGTCACTAGCCATTTCTCAAGTAACAAGTACGCCGAGTGTGGACTCCCGATCTTCTGAAGTTCGGACTTGGAAACTTCCGAGAATGGGAGTTCGCAGTGCGGTTTTTCTACAATTAGAACAGCAGCGTACTCGTGACGTCACTTCCTCGACTTCGGTGTCTGCCGCCGGTGATTATCCCAGAAATGTTTATTTTATGTTGTAAATTTTAATAAAAAGAAAATAACTACATAAAACAAACCCCTTATTTGTTTTTTTTTTAAACTTTAAATTAGTTAATATTTAGACATATTTATCTGAAGCCAACATCTAAAAGCCAGTGGCAAGATAAAAGGTTCTGGTAAAACTAAACATCGAAAATGAAAAAATGTGTTAATGTGTGAAAAAACAGTTGTGTGTTCGCTCCTCCGCCATCCCTGGTTGTAGTGAAAATGCATTCTGGAATACATGGCTGTTTGAGTCCACACGAGTCACCGTCTGATGCATCCTTGGTAAAATGGGCGTGGCAAGTTCACATCCGGGTATCTAACCGTACTAACCGAAATGCAAACTTGTGTATTAGAACAGGACTTGGGCTGTGACTGGTGACGTTTCACAAGTCCGCAAGAACGCAATTACAGGCAAGAACGGGTATTGAGAAACGGCTACTGTTTCAGTGTCTCTTCCCTTCTGTAACCAGTTTCAAATGGCTTGAGCTGGAATGGAATTCAAAGAGTGATCAGAGCCGCTGCTCCATGCAGCAAATGAGTCCTGCCGTGTCTGACCAAGTTTTTTCATTCTCACTCATGGCATTTTAAAAGCAATTTGACCCCTGCCTGGCCCTGATACTAAATCTCGGTGGGCTTGTCTGTCACTGAAAATGTCTTCTCTTGGCCCCCGAGGCGCAGCACCGTTTGCTTGGGCCAGCTGCAATCACAGGCTAACGTCTGTGCCAATTACAAAAACAGCCTGGACCCAGGATGAATTTCCATCTTATCTATTCAAATGTCAGCTTCGTGCTTATTAGCTTTCATCATGCTGCTGCTGCTGCAAGTGCTGCTGCTGCTGCTGCTGCTCGTGCTGCTGCCACCAGTCACAGTGACGGAGATGAGCGTGTCCCTCAGGAACCACACCCTGACATGTGGACCACTTACTGAGTCCCTCTTCGAATGTCTTTCCTATTTTGGCTCCATTCCAACAGCCCTCGTTTACTTCTTATTTGTTAAAAGTTTTCGGTTTCTGTTTTGGCCCCGGCACGTTAATGCTGGTTGACTCTTCAGTGAAACAGATTTGAGGTGAGGTGACTGCTGTTGGAGGGCAGCACGTGAACCCTGGCCTGAGGGAACACTCACGCGGGATTGCACTACCAGAATAGAGGGGGGCAGATTCAATGACTTTGGACTGCAGGAGTGCCCATGCTGACACTGTTGACACATTATTTCCAATCTTCCCAAACCAGGAAACTAAGATGGCCTCGGAGGGAAAGATTAGAACCCGCAACTCTGCCTTCAGATCAGGTGACAGTCACCAAAAGGAAGCTGACATGAAGGAATAGGTCACACTGCTCCTGTAGCTCTGGCAGCAGATTCCAAACCCTCTCAGACTCTGAAGGAAACACAATTATGGCAGCTGACACTGGTGCCTCTCAGCAGAACCCTGTGGCTTCTTTGCCCACTTTGATTTGAGGCATCCGGACCTACTGTGAACCTCAGGCAGGCTGCGGGACGGGATACAGTACTAGTAAAGTACTCAGAGTTTGTGCAGACCAACCTGCAGGTGTTCTGACCAAGCTTGAGCACCATCGTGCATGAAAACAACCTCCATCGTCCCAGTGCCCAAACACTCACAGAGCAATGGCATGAAGGTCGTCCTGCGATATCAGAAGGCCCTCTCATAGCTTTGAGCCCCACCAGTTTGATGCTTGCCGAGTGCTCTAACAGAAGACTTCATCCACAGTCTTAGGCCACCAAAAGCTCCTTAGTTATGTCAGGTTGGTGTTTGTGGATTACTGTGCAGGTTTAAGTCCAATCATTCCTGATGACCTGATTGAGAAGCTGACTGGTGTGAACATCCACCTGGATCAAAAACCATCCTGACCAACCAGCCTCAGACTGAAAGTCTTCTCACCAGCACGCTGCTTCCACTCCCACTTGGTTTGCTGCTGTTCCTTGTTGGAGCCACTGTCCACCTGTTTGTTTCTCTGCACCAGGGTTGAGGATACCTTTGTGACAGGTTCTGCCAGTGGTCTGTGTTTGTTGGAGTCTATTGATTGTGTGTGTGAAAGAGAAAAAATGTCTGCTTCGTGGATGTGTCAGTAAAAAGATGAAGTCCTTCTCAAAAGATTTCAGAAACATGTTGCAGTGACGGGTTGAAAACCATTAATCTCTTCCCACATTTACAGCAACATGAAGTGAAACTGAACTTGCAGGCTTCACTCACACCAGGCAGCACAGGCCTACACCTCATGCAACTGTTGCTTCTCATTAGAGCAAGCCGATTTTGGCATCTGGCCGATTTTTCGACATCGGTCAAAATGTGGCCGATAATAAAATTCTGCCACGCGGTGATTCTGCTCTCTCCCTTCCTGAGGAGCAGCTCCGTGCTGCTTCTCCCCTTCCCCTCACAGAGATCAGTGCACTCTCACTGCATCGCTCTCCCCCTCCCACTCCCCTGCACACACATATGCTCAGAGTTGCAGACAGCGGAGAGAAACGGGACAGAGAAACGTAAAGTTTACTGATGGTAAGCTTTGTAAAACTATATTACATGACACTCTTGTACACTATGACAACAAACCACCTCATGGAAACACATTGTTAGGGCACATTAAGGAGAGCAGCCCTGTTTTGTAGCCTCCAATATCTGTATCGGCCTCCAAAATCCCACATCGGTCGTGGTCTTCACTTGCCTCCATCTTCTCCAAAGTGCCACAATTCTTTCGAATGAAATCGCGTCCAAAACATGCAGATTTCATTGCATACTCGAGGGTTTTTGCCTGCATTTTTCTGGAGGAACTGAAAGCTTCTACTCTGACTTCAGCTTATGTGTTTTGCAGATGTAAATAAGAACTTAAATTAGGATAAGTTTTTTTTCTGTGTACTTTTTTAGAGTTATTGTATTTTTTTTTGAAAACTTAAAAGGGACACTAAGTTCATTTAATTTTCGTTCTGTCATATTTTACTGGGCAACAACACTGTTAATGTTCGCAAAGTCTCTTACATTTTGTTGCCATGCTGTATGAACTGAATCGTGGCCTCCAAACCTGCGAGACTGTACTCGGTTTGACTTTCACCATGTAAACAACTGAGTCTTTCAGATCCAAAGCTTTGTGCAATTGTCATTCTTATTTTCCCCCCCCTGCCTATAAAAACCTGCGTGTGTGATGGGCCCGTCACACACTGATGGTTTGCCAGTGGAGGCCAACTTATCAAAATCCCTCTCAGTCCTCTCTGGCTCTTTTGGCCCACAGACGGTGTAAAATTGATGGTAAATGCCAGTAGGTTTCTTTTCTCAGCCTTACTCTGTCACTCTGCATTGAGGTGTTCTGATGCGTTCCTCCTGAACCCTGTTTCATACAAACTCTTCTAAATGCTGCCAACGGGCCATGAAACCACAGCTGTACGTTATAAACGCCTTCAGTGAGTTCTGTGGTCCTCCAGAACATGTCAAAATTCATGGGTTGGACGCAAGTTCCAAATAGGTTCAGAGCTTATGACTGGCAGGTCACAGATGAATCCCACTTACGGCCCTCGTATGCTTAGCCAAATAGTTTTGCTCTTAATTTTCAGTGACTGTATTGTGACAGAAAACACTGGGCTTCACAATTCCTCAAAATGCTGTGTGGTTTGTTGTGATGATGGCAGGTTGCCATCTTTAGGTAACATTCAGCAGTTGTGATATTGTTAAATTCAGTAGTAAACTGTTATTTTATCCATGGTTGGTCTGGTGGATGTGCAGCATCCATAGAGGTTTTCTTGTGAACACTATCCAGACTTATCCTTTGTACTGGTTAGAGCGCTCAGCCTGTCAGTGGACTTGGGTCAGGGGGAGACAGGTTTCTCTTGGTCTCCAAAGACTAAAGGACATGCTTCCAGTAATCCAGCTTGGTTCCAATGATGGGGACCATGAGGGCCAACATTTCCTGTGACATCCTGAAGTAAAGCATGTATTCACTTTTGTTGCAATTTAACCATTCCTGATTGTCTGTCCAGTCCTTTTGGCCGAAGTTTATTGAAAAAAGTGATAATATCGAATATATAAACCAATAACATTAGGAAAGGGATCACCAACAACTGAAATGTTTGCAGAATTGTACAAATATTAATCTACTTCCAGAAGAAAACACATTTTGCATTAAGCAGCAATGGCTTTTCAGACGTTCTATGAAGTGTGACTGTTTTAATTAGGAATGTGTTTCACTGTCAGTATTTTGGAAATTGAACATTTTAATGACTGTGTGTTTGAGAAGCTTGCATATCTCTTGCTTTGTATTATTGACTGGTTGCACAATGGTGGCTGCAGAAGGTGTCAAGGCTCTGGCTGTTCCTGTGGGCCTGAGAAACTGAATTTGTCTGTCCTCTGTCCTGCTTTCAGGGCGGTGGTTCCTGCGGGAGGGCTGGCTGAAGGTGGTTCCTTCCAAAGGGGCCCATGCGAAGCCCAGGATGTTCTTCCTGTTCTCCGACATGCTGCTGCAAGCCAAACGATGCAGCCCGCTGCACTCCAGCAACACTGAGAAGTTCAACGGACAGCATGCCTACCCACTGCAGGACTGCACTCTGGAGAAGGTTTTTGGACATACCACCAGCCAGGGAGGCCTGCTTAGTGTGAGTTCCAGGACTGCACTTCAACTTGTTGCACACTCACACAAAATCAGTCATGAAAACTAAATGAGCATGCACAGGTCTTCCTTTGTGCCCACTCAAACAACATTTAATTGGCACTGTCCAGTCTTGCCCTCAGAGCTCAGAGGAAATGGTTCACTACTGATAACTGAGGGACAGGAGATTAGGCGACAGCAACATTAGTGTCGTCGTCGTCGTCCCTCGCACTGCTGTCGTGCTTCTTTATGACCAGCTCACTCGGGTCACTGAGCATCCTTCACTGAATTCAACTAGGCTCCTTCTCAACACTCAACAATGTGCAGAATCCAATTTTCCCCACAAAAGTTATATCAAATCAATCTCAGCAAGGTTTGCAAATCAAGATGCAATGAAGGTTACACAGAAAAAAGATCAGAAAGAGGTTTGAAGAGCCTCGAGTGAGTCCGTGCTGATTAAAGGCCCACGGCACAGCCTCTCGTTGCAGCACCAGTCACGTTTCTTCATTGGATTTGAGTTTAGAGGGCGCCAAGCCTCCTGCTTTTTTAGATCTTTGTCATAGTGCAAGTTTTAATGCAAACAAAACTCTTTTTGTTTGTGGAACTTAAGGTAGCATTAGTTGTCATGTTAATTGAACTGTTAATGCTAATTGTAGCCATCTGGCTACTGTTACCATTCATGCTCACAGCATCATGGAGGCCAATCGGGGCCTGCGAGCATTTTTGCTACTTGTACTGCTCTGGCAGAAGTTAGCTTCTATGATAACTGTTGGACTGATCGTTGGAACACACGGTCAGCTGACAGTAGCTACACTGGCAAACAAACAGTTCTTTGTCACTGGGCCGTTAGTCTTTGTGAAGTGCTGGGCAGTGACAAGCTCTGGGTGAGAGTTGCTGAGGTGTGGGATCCCAGGCAGGGTGGGGTCCTTTAAAGAACCACTTGAGTGAGGTGAGTGAGTGAGTGAGTTTTCCATTTTTTTTTTGTTTTTTATAATGGCAGATTCAAGATGATTTCTGATGTTGTTAATTCATGTTGGTCATAAATCTACTGGGGGTGAACAAAGGCTATCTCCTAGTGGCGTGCGTGTGTGCGTGCCTCCGCTGCTACAAAGGTCACATGTTGATCTGGCGAACACGTGTAGATCCCAGAGAAATCAGGCCGAACCCACCAAGCAGTCTGTGTCCCTTTTTAATTGTGGCTGTCTGTAATTGCACACTTTCATCATATTACCTGCTGTTTCTATCTGTGGTTAGAGGGAGACGGGATCTTACTGTCTGATGTAGCCCATGTTAAATTCCTGGTAAATATTATGTTTTTAGGAACGTCGCAGTCATGAGCAGTAAAGAGGAATGACAGTAATGAGCTCTTGAGTATTTTTCTCTGAGCGCACTTTCAGTCACATTTGGATAATCACGTATCTTTTATTGGAACTCATCTTTTTTTCGCTTTTCAAAAGTGCTTTTTCTCTCAAAGAAACAAGAGAACAAGTTGAACTTGAAATGAGAAAGTGGAGGAGTTTTTTGGGCAGCAGGTGCAGAGACATCTGTTTACACACATGAACGACTCTTTGGTAGAGGCTTGATTCAGTTTCAGGTTTTGATGTATGTCTCTGATTCGTCCCAGTTAGTTTGTCTCGACACATGCTGGAGTAAGATGTGACCTTTGCTTCCTCACCTAATGTGTCGGACTGCTTCACGTCCCTGCAGAAGAAACTGATAAAAATCAACTTTTCTGTGTGTCTGTTCCTAGCATGACTCGTCTTGAGCTTCTGTGCAGCTGCCTGCTGACAAATAGTGTCTCAGTGATGTAGCTGCTGTCATGAAACATTCAGAACAACAAGTCGCGCGTCACTGAGTAACTAACCAGAGCGTCTCTGCAGTGCTTGTTCGCTTTCTACATGTGATCACTGTTCATTTCAGCTGATGGCTTCCTCTGATTATTATTCATACCAGCAATCATTGTTTGTTTTATTGTTCTCACTGTTGCTGTCTTAAAGTTGATCTGTTTTGACAATGACTATGTAGAAAAATCCCGTTTGGCAGTGAGATTTAGATCTTTGTGGCTTTCATATGGAGTCAAAAGTTTCAGGAAACAAACCCTCTGATTTACAGCCGGCAGGTTGTTATACTGTCCATGGAGGCTACTGGGTTGAGTCGGTGCCCCCTCGTCCCTGATATTACCAACGATTCCAGCTTGGCACAAGTGCAGATGCAGCTCCTCACACAGTCCTCAGCTTAGCAACATCCACCGTCACTCAGTCCTCCTCTGTATCCGCCCTGAGTCCAGTGTAGTGAGCAGAGACACAGCCGCTGACGCTTGTGGCCACGCCCATTAACAAACTGGCAACAAACTCTTGGTTGTTTAAGCTTAACTTCTCAAAACCAAAATGAGTTTGGAGGAAAGGATTTTTTCACCCTGCTTTTCTGGCTAAGGCTGCACCCTTCATAAGCCAACAAGCTGCTCCCTCCTTCCTCGCAGCACCACTTGAAAATGACACTGAATGTGTTGGAGGGAAGGGGTGGACGCTCGTCATGGTAACAGTTGACCACGCTGCCATCACATGAAGAAGAGCCACAGGTGAACAGACCTGTGTTGCAATGATCGTTTTATGTTCTTTGTTTTGGTTTTCGTGATCGTTTGGAGTGAATCTTCAGAGCAACAACAACATTCGTGTGTCAGGAGTTGTGATGAAATCATAGACAGAACTGAAACTACAAAGTCTAGCGGCTCATTTGTAAGCAACAACAAAACGAGGAAGAGACATTTTACACACTGAGGTGGGCAACGACAGCTGGAGCAGAAATTCATGTCTCCTGCAGCAGCACTGCATGTGGACTCTCGGTACTTTTCCTCCTCCTCCTCGGGTTCGGCTCGGACATCAGTTGAAACCAAAAACTTAGGCCTGTGATCTTCCTCTCACAATCGTTTGCAACCACAACTGCTGAGCAGCACAAGAGGTCCTCTTCTTTTCCTCTCTGTCTAATCTGAGCTACTGCTGATTACAGTCTCATGGAAGGTGTTGAAGACGGTTTAAAAAGATGTCAGCTCATATTGAATCAGACAGCAACAGAAATGAGCTCATTTACCTCCAGAAAGGCTCAGTTAAAAAAAAACAAACCTGCAACGTTCTCTCCAGGTAAAGGCATCCTCCTCCGTGTTTCACCACGCTGAGCAGAGTCGGCGTGCGTGCATGTGCATGTGCTGGGCTCAGTGAAACACCATCAAAGCGGAGGAGCAGCCTCACGATCATGTGACAGGGTTGGTGTAATCAGAAGCAGCCATTGGTAAAAGTGCGCCCTGCCTGAGCTTAGAGCTGCCCCTTGGTGACCCGCAGCCTGGACCCCAGGCACCCGCCCACGTAGTCTACGCCAAGAACTGGCCCTGTGTGTAAGCTTGAACCTCCTGTAGCGTTTGTGCTACTTGATAAGAGACCTTCCTGTTGGCCTCCTGGTCAGGTGTTGCAGCCAATAGACGCTCCTGATTTGCGCGCTCAACAATTGAATCATCATGCCACACCTGCCAGTCACTGCTGCAGCTCCATAACCTTCGCATGACCCATGATGTGACATCCAGGGACAAGTTTTACACAACACCCTCAAAGCCAGTCTCTTCTAAACATGAAGTGAAAAGTGTTCCCTCTCAAACATTACTGCAGTAAGAGTGCAGAACACAGGAACACCAAACTGACCTCTGACTCTGTTGCTCACTTCTTTACACTCATTCAGAGTGAGCAGGTGAGCTGAGGTGATGAGCGTCCGATGACGGCAGTGTTTACAGCAGGAGCCCTGCTGGGAATTCAGTGTCGAAAGCAGTTTGAATTGAAAGTATCCTTCAACAGGCTAATGAAAAGGCTGCAGATAGGCAGATTACACTCGGCGCTCTATTACCTTCAGAGTGTGTGTGTGTGTGTGTGTGTGTGTGTGTGTGTGTGTGTGTGTGTGTGTGTGTGTGTGTGTGTGTGTG
>JASSRZ010000850.1:0-11676 GCA_032164315.1 Malacoctenus gilli
CGCACGCACGCACGCACGCACGCACGCACGCACGCACGCACGCACGCACGCACGCACGCACGCACGCACGCACGCCCCTTGTGATTTATTGCCTTCCTGTCTGGGGACATCGCTTTGACTTATAATAATTTCCTGTTGACTCACCTTCAACTCATCACTGTCAACCACTTGCCCAACCCAAAACAACCCTCACCAAAACAACCCTGTTTCAGTTTGTGTCTATGAGGATGTCCATGTAATGGGATTCTGTTTACAGATTTAGGTCCCCGCAAGAGTAACTATCACACGCCCACACACGAACAGCTCGGACACACAGGTACAACACCATCCACATTCCCGTCACGTGCACAGCAGCCGAAGAGCTGGCAGCGAGACAAGTGGGAGAAAAGGGCCGAGCAAACAATATTCACTGAGTAATGGAGGCAGACGCATCATGAGTGGCAGTAATAAAATACTGCGGTGTCAGCAGGTGTACTTCCTGTAGTGACAACTGCATTACCACATTATTAAAGCCACTCAGAGCTCATGTGATGTCATTCCTTTCCCTGTCTTTGTTCCCGTAATCTGTGAAAGTTCCCCCCGCTCTCGTGAGGTTTTCCTTTTGTAATGATGCTGAACCAACAGAAGGCCCGGTTATGAGCTTCTCTCCCACACTGCACATGTTTGGCAAACAGCGATCTGTTTCCTTCCATCCACCCGTGTCTGAATAAGAGCCCAAATGTGCCGCAAATCCCCAAGACGTGCTCAGAGAAGCAGCACCTACGGGTCGGCCTCACAGAGGACCGCACGTAAAGTTGACGGAGCAGGCAATCCGCCTGGCTGTCAGGCACCTAATCAGGAGGTAAAATTTGAATGACACGTCCTAAAAAATTTCCAGACACGGTAAATAGCGTTGATTGTGGGCGCGGTTCCGGAGAACGTGTGCCGATTAATAATTCAGAGACGGTTATTGATCTGTCCCTCAGTTTCTCTGCAGTCAGGGTTGTACATCAAGCCGGAGGGGCCCCCGTGCTCCACAGCTTTTCATGTGGACCTGACAGCACGCACCCACACACACCGACACAAACCGGGAGCTTAACATAACAATGGAGCTGTCATTTCCACTGGGAAGGCTTCCCAAGCAAGTTTCTACATCAGAGACAATGAAAAGTGGGCGCCCATGAAGGATTACGTGTCATTTGCTGTTTCAATTTGAGAATCTCTTCTGTGAGAGACAATCAAATCACTGTAACATGAGCTGCACCGCGAAAGAGCACCGGTAGGGATGTTTGTCGTGTCCTTGGTTTGGAGGACGAACACGCGGGTTACCAGTTAATTATACACATCCACTGCAGTCCAGTGCAACCCCGCTGCAATAAACTTTGTCTTTGAGAAGCATATAATGAAGACTTTATGCTGAGGGAAAGGTTGCAGTCACAGAGGTGTTTTTCTAAAAGCCTAATTGCTTGGTGCAGAGTTTACGTCATGTAGATTTTATTACAATGCGCCATTCCTATGAGATGGTGTAATGGATATGTTTCTTATTCATTCTGTAGGTTCAAGTAAGAGATTATTAGAATATAACAAACTAAATTTCAGATCGGCAGGAGACAATAGCACATGTCAAATAAATGTGAGGAATCTACATAAAACTACAGTACTAAAAATGACAAACATCATGGAAATAATGACTAGTCATCTTGTGGAGTTGGTTATTCAGGCATCTATTTGGTCTTAATTTTGGGTCTTAGTTATTGGTTTAGTAATCGAATGATAATAGGTCTAAAATTGATTTTGTAATCTAATAATTATTCAAAATGCATGTCAAAAAATTTAGATTTCTCCTCATTAATGGCAGAAATTAGTCAAAGAAGCAATTAAATGAAGAAAAAGATGCAACAGTTGAAGTGTTTGCTGAATACATGACTTTCATACAGTCAGTGAAGGGAAGAAGCAGAGAGCAGCATCTCTGAGCAGACCATGAACCGTTCCGAGCTTTAATGGAGCCGAGAAGAGTCGCATTCAGGTTTCAGACAGAAGCTTTTAAAGAAACAATGAGCGTGTTCACGTGTATTTCAGCGGGCCCGCATCGGCAGACAGAGCGTGAAGGGTTTTGTTGCATAGCAACGCCGTTCTCAATGAAATGCGCGGAGACAGAAAAAGGTGAGTCTCCAAATGTTTGCTGTGCCGTTTCCAAACCACATCTGGCAACCAAGCCAGTCTGATGTAAGTTCACGACTTGTGTTACTTTTGCAGGAAATGTGAATTCTGTAAGTAGGTTGAGAATTTTTAGTTTTTTCGAATATCAGTTATTGTTTCTAATGTTTCAAGGAAGTTCTGAATATGGCTGATTTCGCACAAGTAAAAATAAAAAATCTTTCTCACTCACTCTTCTGTGGACATTAGCATTAGCATCGTCTGCAGCAATGTCTCAAATGAAGAGTAGCTCGGTTTTTGTTTTACGAAATGAAGACTGACAAATTTATTCAGCAGAACAAAGCTCCTGACAGCAACATGAAAGATGCTCCACTGAAAGTCACATTTGCTTTAGGAGTGATTGCTGCTCATGAGCAATGCATCACAACAGAGCAAACTGAGTCAATCAGGAACTTTAAGAGTCAATGAAACCTCAGATGGGATTCGAGCACACACCTTCATCCATGCTTTAACAGCCAGCATCCAATACATTTTTATTAACCTCTCCTCTAAACTTACAAGCCAGCATCGGGAGAGCAGGGCGTGGCCGGCTAAAGATCAGGGATGTACAGCCAACAGCCACCGGACATTTAGATGAGACCAATAGCCGTCAGAGATGCACCCAGCAGCAGCAGCAGTGTTTGTCTGACAGTGTGGTCACGATAAAATACAAAACCAAGTGTGGGAAGACCAAAAAGAGTCATCAGAGCTCTGACTGTTAGATCATATTCCTCTACAGAAAAAAAACAAACAAACCAACAAGCATTTCCACTGCATTTTTCATTACTTTTGCATTTCTGCACACGATTATTTCACTGTGATAATGGAACGAGTCATATCGTTGGAGAGCTGAAGCTGCACTTGAAGTTACTTTTAACTTCAGAGCGAAACGCTTCTCCAGTTTCACACGGAGGAAGTCAAAAGCAGCTTGTCATGCTGACTTGATGCTGGCAAATTTTATCAGATGCACTTAAAAGTTGGCAAAAGTTCGGTTTCATCTTCGCCAGCTCACTGAATGGTTCGGTGCCGAGCAAAAACTCAAACTGCTGTCGGATTCATGCTGAAGGAGCAGCGTCGTTCATGTTTATTTAATGTACAGGGAAAAAGGAGACAGCTGACGTCAGGACCTCAGCGAGCCAAAAAAAAGAGAAAAAAACCCAACCAGACCGGCTGGTTGTGAAAACGGCAAAGGTTGTCCATGAGGACATGTACTGTGGCCTCTGGTGGCCAAAGTAATTATAACAGGAGGAGAGAGGGAGTGATGTAATGCAGCAGGAGCAGGGCAGGGAGGAAGCAGGTGTGGTTGGATGGACAAATGCTCCATTGACTTGATATATGAAATGGCATGATGCTGCAAATACCGCTGCAGAAATCCATTGAACTTTATTCAGTATTTCTTTACAGAGGACTAATTCAAGTATATGATACTAAATCACATTCCAAACTTTCTAAAGTATTTTCAGAGACAGTAGCTAATGGCTCCAGGTAAATATTCATGCTTTAAGTGTTAGGTATTAGGTGCTTCTTAGCTTGACTTATCAGTTATATTAAGAGGCTTCAGTTGTGCATGAGGCTGCAATTCGCACAGCTGCTCTACAGATATCAAAAGCAGAATTGAATGGATGACTGAGGTAATTTGACTCCTGTACTGTATGCCTTTTAAAGTATAGAGCTCAGTTCAAAGTGAAAAGTACCACAAATAGCTTGGAACGAACTGCAGAATCCAAACATTTGGACATTGTTGCGTCTTGCTATTTTTACAAAAATAACTAATAAAAAAACAAACAAGTAAGTGTTGTTTTCACCATGATATCGTTAAACTGTCTTAAAATAACAATGGCATGTCATTCATGTGGGGTAAATAAGGGTTCTTATTCAGGGACAAAGTTTTTATTGTCTTTTGAGGAGTCACTGAAAATATGCCATCCACTTTTTTCCTCAAGGTCGTTTGTTGCTCTAACATTATGATTCACGCTTTTTACAGTCGGTCAAACCAGCAAAGCTTAAGGTCTATTTTAGCTTGTCTCTGTCCCACCCAGCAGCTGCTGTTTGGGTCCCAGCTGTTTGAAAAATCCCCTTTCAGAAAACATTTGCTTCACGCTAAATAGTTGCATATCAGCAGACCTATATTTGTTCAGCTAAATGGATTTGTTTTAAGAGTCCTACGTGCATCAGACTGTGCACACAGGAATGTAGGTCAAAGAAAAAAAAAGGTGTCTAAAAAAAGAAAAAAAACACCACTCAGTTAAACAAACATGTTTGTACTTTGCTTTACAAGAGTTATTTCTCAGGTATTAGAAGGCAGCAAAGCATTTCCGGCTTCTGATGACCGCAACTTCCAGTTAGTCTCAGACCTCATGAGTTATTCAGCAAGGAAATATTCAATACTTAAGTAATCATATTAAAAACATCAAGGATCCTCCACTTTCACTGCTCTGAAAGTCCCAATAAAGGTTGGCATCTACTTCTGCACTGTTGCTTTTAGTTACCCTTGAACAGGCTTGTCTAATTTTGCATGTTTCGACTTTAAAAATATGTGTTCAATTCTCAGAGCTGTCAAAAATTCTCTTTTTCTCCACGAATATTGTGACCCCTTGACCCTTTTAGATAATAGCCAAATAAAAAGGTGCATTTTACCCACTTTATATTCAGATTTTTCCAACTTCTTACCAAATTCATTAACGCTCTTTATGTATGTGAAATTTCTGGCATTGTAAAGCAAAAAATGCAGGACTTTTCGTATTTTATGCTGTGAAAGAGGTGGATTTAGAGGTCTGGTTGGAGGGAGCTTCGATTTTTATAACATCGTGGCTACAATTATAAATAATGTATTGATCGAAAATTCAATTTAAACTCTTAAATTGGGTCATCGTATTTCTTCATCCAATGAGAAAGCCCAAGAAGCTTCTCGGCTTCGCGTGGAAAATGTGCTTGGTCACAAGCGAAGCTGTGATGTACGACGGGTTCCTGAATGCACCAGCAGCCGTTAGATAGCACAGTGTAGGTGTTGAGCGGCGCCAGGCCGATCCTGCCTGCCTTCATCCTCATCCTCATCCGCAGCAGCAGCAGCAGCAGCAGCAGCCCCTCCCTCTGCTCCATCCACGCCGCTGAAGGACGGTAAGACTCCTCACTGCTTCTCCTCGCTGCAGCCTCCGCTGACATTCCAGCTCGGGTGGAGATATCTTGTCTTTACGCTCGGTGGCGCATCCGTCCGGCTGAAAGGTTGTCGGACGCGTAAAAAATCAAGGAGGCGGAGGAGGAATTTTCTTCGGGGGCTTTGGCCGCTCCGCCGGTCTGACCGGGGGTTTGGCTGATCGTTTTATAACGCGGCGACGCTGATCTGCATGCGGCTGCCCGGGAGACACCGGGGGATCCGATCTGACCGCATCGGGACCCCGAATTTGTGTTGACAGCCTCCGCGTATGTGAGGGATTTGCGACGTATGCTCGGTGGTCTCAGAGGCCGGGGGCTGAAAAACGTGAGTAACATCGCGGATGTGGATGCATCCCACTGACTGCATACATTTGTTTACATGCTGTTCCTGTCACCTGGGGTGCCTGTTCTGTGCGATTGCCCCCGAAAACAACATCAGATGCTTGTGTTGCCTTTCACTCACAATATTGGAGGAGAATTTAGAGGTCATTTGTCCGAAAACACTTCGAGAATATTACGCTTGTGAAACGTCCTTTTTTGGACTGTGAATGTCGTTTAATGAAGTCGAAAGGTTTTGTGATTTGTGGGGAAAATCCTCAATCGCATCCTCAGCAAATCAGTGCTCCACAATTACAGGGATGTTGCATTTTTCTCACTTTTATAGTGTTATTTCACTGCATTTAGCAGCGGTTTGCTCCCACTGTAAGTCCTCTTCACCCTTTCACGCACACACCAGTGATGCTGGGCTGTCGTGCATGGAGCTCACACACACCACTGGAAGCAACTTGTGAAGTGTGTGAATCCAAAACATAAAACCACGACCTCCATGGCCAAATACACTGTGCTTAAATTCACTGAAAACCTACTTGAACAGAAAAAATACACTAATCTTATAGAATGTAATATTGTGAATATTTCCCCCAAAAGTATATAGTAGCATTTTTATGACTCCGAGCATGAGCGCAATGGTGGAAAAGTGCGACATTTAAAAGTCAGTGTTTTAGACGGATTTATTAGATATCTGAGGATAATCAATAAAAGTAGGGCCTGTGTTTTCATCGCAGAGACGCTGTGACCGGTTCGGCTCACTATCAGCATCCTTGTGTGGCTGCTGTATAAAGATGCTGCTCAGATGTGTGTTGAGGCCTGCAGCGCTTCTGTCAGCGCAGACCTGCCTGACTCACGTTCCCATCGTAACATTGTTACAGTCAGTCGCTGCTCGCTGCTCTCCATCCAGTCGACTAGATCCGGGTGACCTGATTTTTGAGGTGGGAATAAGGAACGCGGTGCCTCTCCTTGGGACCTGGAGGCAGCAGCTGAGGCCGGCCGAGCGGAGCGCGAATCAGGGGCTCTGCTGGGCAGGTCGCGGCGCCTAAACCTGTGCAGAGGACGTGGATTAGACTTTGCTCGCTGAATAACCCCAAACTTATGCAACAGGCTAGACAAAAAAAACGTCTAAATATAGAAAGGTGCATGCAGACAAACTGACAGCTGTTTCAATCCAGAAGCACGCAAGGAGGTGGGAATTATTCTAATGAGGCATTTACATAACGGGGAGGATTTCCTGAGGTTTTGGTCCAGACCTAAAACCCACGCTTAGAACAACAAACCACTCAAAATCCAACATAATCGAGCCTTGAACAGTAATTGGATTTCCATCTTTAAAAGACTGAAAGTAAATAATTTAATGTTCCTATCATTCGTGACTAATCACTTTGTCATTAAAATGTGATGAAATGGTGAAATATCACATAGATCTCCTGTTGTCAATTAAAATATTTCACCAGTTTACCATCTCATAAGTCATTAAATACTATTCACATACTTTTTTGCCATTGCTAGCAACGAAATTGCTTTCTCATGCAGGCTAATTAGGTGTAAATCATATCTGTAGAGAAGCTGTGAACACTCAAGCCAAAAACTTCGTTGCCTTCCATCTAATATTACAGTAATTACATGCAACCGCCAGTGATTCATGTTGCTGAGGCAGGTTTCTTTGGGCTGCTCCCTTATTTTCGAAGAGTTGTGTTATGTGTTCATTGTCTGTTTTAGTTTCAACAAATTTAGTTTATACACGTTTAGTTAAGATGAATGTATTCAGGATGTCGCCATGTGATGCTGCTCTCCTTCCTTGACTGTGACCTGCCTTTGAAACGTCCTTCAGCTGCCGTTCGCCCTGACCGGAGCGTCTCCAGGCGGAGCCGCTCACTTTGTCAGTGACTCTGTTTTGACGCTCCGTCAGAGGACACGCTGTTTCATAACGTCCCAAAGCCCGCTGAAAGGGATCAAATCGTATTCTTTGCCTTATTAGATTGTCCGGCAGACCAACCAATGCCCGGAGCCTGCCTCCACTCACTAATCTTCCTCTCGCACACCGCCCAGCGGCGTCCTCTGTGAACTCCCATGATGCTTCGGGGAGGATGAAGCAGAGTGCTGAGCTCAGCGGGATCAGGCAGGGTGTGGAAACACTGGATGCCCAGTGATGGGGATGGTGATTCGTGCTGGTTTGATAGAGGTGTGGCCCTGACTCGTGTTACACTCATTCCGCCAGGGCTGCAGTTTGCAACCAGACAAAATACCTGCAAATTCTCGAGACTCAGAGGTCGTCGTGTGTCCACCGTTTATTCACAGTTTTGCTGTCAGATTTTTCAAACTCAATAAGAGATAGTGCTTTTTTGAGATTCTATTTTGACTGTGAAACCAAAAGCAGGAAGGGTGAAGATGCAACATGTCTCCAAAAGAATCGAATTCTACTGCAAAACGGACTTTTTTGCACTTGCAAACGATGCAATATCAGGCATTGCAGGATCCCTTTTATGACCTCTATAAGCACAGTTAACCATCTGTTGGCCAGCTCAGTGCTGCACAGCTACTCCCCACCACTGTGGTGCACAACTGTAGATAGCATGAAGGATTATTTTTGCTCAGGAAGCAAATGCTGTGTGAACTCTTGCTTGTGTTGTATGTCGCTTCAAAAAAAGTGTCTGCAAAAGGAAAGTGTAGAACTGTAGAAATATGGAGAATTTCTTCCATTTTACCATCAGGCCTCCCTGTAATGGATAAAACTGTTTCCCATATTCAGAAGGACTCCACTCAAAGTCCTGGTTGTCGCAATAAAATCATCTGATGCAGCCAAGTCGTGATAGTAGAATGACGACTTCCTCCGTTGAGGATAAGGAAGCAGCTGAAAAGATGGTCATGGTCCCAAAGAATGAATTGTTTTGCAATCAAATTTGTCTGATTTTGCCTGAAAGATAAACTCAATCTTTCAAAGATTTTGTTAGCAACTGTGTTGAACCCCTTGAAACATTACAGAACTATTTATCCTGAAACGAGTGATAACCTTTGAGAATTGACACCTGGGGAGCACGTTGGTTCCTGTGCCGTTCAAGAAAGGAAAAAAAATGTAATCAAAATCCACGTGTTCATTATTTCTTTCTTATCAAATTAGCTCCGCTGAGCTGCATCACTCGCATTAAATAAAGTGCAGAGACTGACGATTTTTAAGGAGCGTAATTAAAGGCTGCACGCACTTTTGACGCCTCCAACAGCAATCAAACAGCTCGACAACAGCAACGTGTCACAGATAAGGTGAGGATGTCTGGAGGTGAGGAGAAGCCAATTAACACGTCTGTTCCTCCGATTTCATTTCGAAGAAAAAAAACCCCAACACAAAATCCTTCCTCACCTGATAAGTAAAACCAATGAATGTGCAACATATGCTGTGATATATACAGACCTGTGAGGGGGGAAGAAATACAGGAATATGTTATCTCTATTTGGTAATTGGATGTCACAGATTTTTTAACAGGTTTACAGGGGAAATCGAGGGTAAATTGGTTTCTGCTGCTCCTAACAAGGCCTGCTGCTCGATTTCGCCGGGGGAATATTGTTCTTGTTCAGCAGGTTACAGGAAGAGTGAGAGAAGTGAACAGCATATGGACAAAATTCACTTATATTGGAGTGTTTTCTTAGTTACTGAAACTAGTGCTCAGTCACAGTTCAAGTGATGTTTACTGGAGGCTGCCGAAGCCAATATAGGCTCATGCTGGTTTCACCAACAGATCTTTCATATCGCTGTCAGAAAATTTGAGTTGGTTTAGGATATGTGTGGGAGTTCTCCTGTAAACAGGAGTTTATCACAATAGCAACTAGCAACATATCAACTTCAGCTGAGCAGGATTGTGATATTAGAGCTTTCAAACTGCAAAAAAAGTTTGTGCTTGTTCGCACTGTGTATTCTTAAGGAACCAGAACCCCCCCCCCCTTAAATATTGATGACTGCTCATTTTCAACAACACAACCCCCAAAAGCCAAATGAGCTCAATTAGAGACGGTTGTTTCTCTCCTCTGTAGGTCCCAGAGCACTTTGTTCTCGAAATGCTTCCACAACTTCATTATCAGATTATAAATTCATGCAAATAAAGATCAGTCAATTAAAAGATGGATTCAATTAGTTCAACTGAATGAAGCGGCGAGAAAACAGCAATTCAAATGTCAGTGCAAATACTAATCAACAGACCACCACAGGGGGTGAGCGAATAAATCAGCAGTATAGGTCAGACCGAAAGACGCAGCTATTCCTTCCAGTTTTTGTGTGTTGCAAACCACCAGAAGGGGTCTAACGACGCCTAATGGGGTCCTGGTTTCATACGTGTTGAGGTAATCAGAGGCGTTGCAGGTACTCACATCACGTGGAGTGAAGTCAGAAGGAGGCACGTCTCACAGCTGTTGTCTCTGCATATGATATTACCTCTTCACAGTGTGTGTGTGAAGCCTTACGTTATGGTACCTACGCGTGCGTCGGCCGACTGCAGCGGCAGCACAATTACGGCTTTTTATGATCATGAAGACTTCCGCTGTGCCACCGGCTCTAACTCATCCCTGCGATTATTTCCCTCAAGGCTCGCCCCAAAACTGCATCAGTGTTGAAACCTCTGACGGCGAAAGCAGCAGGTGCAAATCACCTCGGTGTCACAGCGACGTGCCTCCGAGGAAATGTACACAGGAGTGCTTTTTTATAAAACTCCTCTGTCCCTGCTGCTTTGAGGCGTGATTCACTTTCACGTTTAATTCCCCGCAGGAACAGAGTTTCACCCGAGCACAGCTCTCTCCTGGTGGTTTACGCGCCGATGGATGAGGACTTAACTGGTGAACGAGGATTAACTCTGATTTACCCGTGAGTTGAGTTCCTCCCAGAGAAAGGGAAGATCATCAGTGCTTTGGGTTCGAGTCCAGTCAATAAGATAACGAGCAAGCTAACAGAGAACGAGGGACTTTACTGCTTCAATTTTACACAATCGCTCTCAGCAGTCCCGTTTTTACCGGCTTGCAGATGTTTCAGTCTGAACAGCTCAGATAAAATAACCACCTGCTCGTCACTAAACCGCTGAGAGAGTTTAAGAGTGGCTGGTAAAAGTGAAGAAGATACCAGGATAAAACAATGAAATAAAACCCTGATGTGGATCCGTAAAGGTGTCAACTTGGTTGCTGATTTGTTAGGAAAGCTCCACACTTCTTTTTTTTCCGGGATAACATTCTTCCTCAACTTGGATGAAATCAACAATGGCCTCCAAGATTTTCAGCCTCCTAATTTCTGCCTCCTCGCCTTCAACATCTTGTTTCTTCGTCGGCTCCAATTCAGGTTTTTTATTTTGAAGGAGAACATCCTGATCGACCACGTGGTCTACACTTTGCTGCTCAGGTCCCAGGAGATTCTAAACTTATTGCATTTGACTGTGATACAGTGCCAATGGTTCCCGCTTTTTATGTGGCGATAATTGCAGCAGTGATAAGAGCGCGCCAGCTACTCATTACATCAACATTCAGTTTTTCCTTGCAGTGACTAATAACCCTCTCAGACGCTTTGACCAGTCATAACGAGGGCACCTTATTGCTTTTGTTATGAGGGGGGCAGCCTCATTCATCATGCCACCGTTGAGCACAAAACAGCTCGCAGGCTGTAAACAAAAGCTTCTGACAGCTTAAAGACTAAATGTGCAGAGTCCCGCCAGAGAAAATGAGCAGTCTAATTGGTTTGTTCTTTGAGCTTCTCCGACGTCGGCGTCTCCTGAAATCGCTCAACGTTTATTGGAAAATCTCTCATATGATGTCCAGAAGAACCTTCAATGGATACACAGCAGAATAGTTCATGACTGGTTAACCATGTGTGGTCAAAACTGTACTTAATACATAATAAAAGCTGTGTTAAACATCATTTCATCCATCATGTCAACAGTTCCAATTCACTTTTTTGGCTTTTGAAATCTACGGTATCTATCTATCTATCTATCTATCTATCTATCTATCTATCTATCTATCTATCTATCTATCTATCTATCTATCTAT
>JASSRZ010000853.1:0-11665 GCA_032164315.1 Malacoctenus gilli
TTTCAATTTGTTGGTTTATCAATGACTTTATCATTCAAGTGCTATCTTCTTTTCTGCATGGGTAAGCTTCTTGCCATCTGGTGCATGCATCCACCAGGACCAGAAAGTATCCTTGTTATCTTCACCCATGTCAGTGAAATCCATTAGCACTTCTTCTTGAGTTCTTGCAGCACAAACAAACCTGAAACTAATTTATGAGATGGTTTCACATTCAAAATCATACATACATCATATTCTTTGACTGTTTAATTGTACTTGTCATGAAAGGGTGCCACCAGTGATATTTTTTACTCATCTGTGCGATTCCTCTGTGTTCTTGGCCATGTGCTTCTGCAACTAAGGCCTTCACTCGTTCAGCACAGAGAACTGGTCGTCTGTGAGGTCCATGCCACAAGCCGTCCCCTCCTCTCACAGCTCCAGCCTCCAACCATGCCTGTCTCTCCTGAAACGCTGCTTGCCTCATGATTCGACTTCAGTATGCTCTAATCTGTAGGAATTCTCTCACCAACCAACATTGTTAGGGAGGGCTGATAACCAGCTACTTCTTTTGCTGCTGCATCTGCAGCTTTGTTGATGCTCTGCTTTGTTGATGTTACTTGTACCTTTTGAATGACCTTTACGTTTTATTAATGTTACTGTTTAAGACTTATGAATTGCATCGATCAATCTCAGTATCAGCTCTCAATGTTTAATGGGTCCCCTGTTGTGGTTTGTAATCCAACTTTTAACCATCCTAAAAGTTCAACATGCATTACAATCTGAGTCAAACTGAGTCAGTGTCGATGTTAACTGTTTTACTTTCAGACAGTTCATATGCTCTAATTACTACCATCAGTTCAGCTCTTTGGGCTGACTGGGTGCCTTTTTTAGGATGTCTGAAACAACATCCATCAGTATAAACTGTGAAATCTGTATCAAAAATTGGTTGTGCACGGAGGTCGTCTGTCACCTTCTGGTTTTGCTGGGTCTTCTCTGCGCAGCAGTGCGGTTCACACTCCATCATACAGTCAGCCATGTTAACTCCATCATTTGTATATATGATATTCAGTTCACTCAAAGATTTTTAATTTTTCTAGTCAAAAATTATTTCATGTCTGGCGCACTTTAGTTGCCCGTTTTTCAACTGTATCTAGGACAACGCTGACGTACATAAGTGTTCTTCTCTCATCCCCCTTTTTCCTGAAAAAGTACAGCAGAGTGATTTTTCAGAAACATCAAGAAAAAATGAGATCAGGAACAGTCATATCTGCAGCTAAATAAGGGACTGTTTTAGAGTCAAAAAACCTGTTCACACATTTCAGACCAAACAAACGGAGGTTTAACATTATCAATTCCTTGCTCATTAATCATTTTACTAAGGGAGTGAGTAAGCTCTGCATAGCTGGGAACAAAATTTCTGCTGTAGTTAACCTGTCCTAAGAAAGATAGCATACCTCTTACGTCCTCAGGACGCAGATAGTGGAGGATGGCTGACCGATGTGAAGAAGCCACACTTGTGCCACGGGAGGAGACCAGCCGACCCAGAAAGTAGACAGTCTGCCTGCAACATTGAAGTTTTTTTCACGTGACACCTTGAAACCTCTGTCATTGAGAAGAGATAACAAATCAAATGTTGCCTGCAAACATGTTTCAGCAGTGGGAGCAGCAAGGAGAATGTCATCTACATCCTGTAATAACTCTACACTTTGTAGGAGGTCAAGATCTTCAAACTGATCATGCCGGGCTATGTTAAACAAACCTGGTGACAACACAAAAACCCGAGGAACACGAGTGTCCTGACAATGGTTGTCATAATGAGTGAAGGCAAAAATTAGACTCATAGTTCCAGCTCAAGGCAGACAGAAAAACGCATTAGCCAAATCAATACAGGAGAAGAATTTTTGTTCTTTTCCATGATCTCATGTTTTTCTCCCCATATTGCTGTTCTGATTGTGTTTTACCTCTTTTGAACAAAGCAAATAGAAAGAGAATGGTGCAAAATTTTGGTGACTGTGGCCTCTGAATGCATTTTTTTAAAGAGATGGAGAGATTCACTATCTGTTCTACATGGTCTTCTGTTTTGTAGGTTGTGTTACGAGTTTTTACATGTGACTTAAAAAGTTTTAAAGGAAAAAAGACAAATGTTCCAGGAGTCACAGTGGTGTGTAACAGGACCATAAAGAGTCACAATCAGTGATGGTGGCTCTGAGAGCAGAGCAGGTCATCTTAAAGTCCTGATGTTTGAAACAGAACCTCAGATTGCTTCTGTGGGTGCCAGCACCTTCCATGACAGCTGTTTTTACTGGAGTATGAGAGTTAATATGACCCACAGTGACCTTGGCTTTAAATTGGCAGTTGTGTGACATCAAGCTGCTCATCAGCCTGCTGAGAAATGGAGCTCATTCTCCATGTCAGCTGATGTAGTTTGGTTCATCATCCTGACACCAAGACTGGCATCAGCTGATCTGGTGAAGATTTCAGACGGAATAAGTCAGAGCTGCATCCCATCCTCGCAATTAAACTGAGTTTTCTCTGAGAACACCATCTCTGCCGGGGCTGAAGCCTGTCAAACCTGAATGGAGAGTTTGGGTTCAGAGATCAGAGATGTGGGACTCCCACTGGCAGACACCACCATCAGATGAATGTTTTGCTGAAGAGCAGGATGCCAACAACATTGTAGATTGACTGTAGCTGAGCTGTCTGAGTGGGTTGGCAGATTGATTCCTATCTCACCCTGTCTCTGTGTTGAAGACCTCTTGATCAGGACTGTGTCAGGCCTGCGACTGCCAGAGGCAGATAGCGGCAACTCTCCTTCCTTCCCTCTTCTCTCTCCATGCTTTTCCTCTCTCTTTAGGCAGGCGTAAGCATGCACAGTGACGAGGGTGGACAGATGAAACCAATCACCTAACTTGCCGGCTCGCGCCAGGTGCAGCTGTTTTTCATCAGCAGCCACATATAAGCAGCGTGCACCCTGGAGTCCTGTCTGCTTCCCAAACCTGCCTGTTGTTATCCACTCACTCACCCCTGTCGTGTTCCTGCCTGTCTTTTGGTTCCACTGTAATCTTAGTTTCTCCCGTTATCGCGTCCTGGTTTCCACCGGCAATCTTTAGTTCTGTTTTCTTCCCGGTGTGCTTTTCAATTTGACTGTTAGGGGGAGTAGTCTACCCATTTTGTTTGTTCGAGGTTGACTTTTGTGAGTGCCAATAAAGGCTTTTTGTTTAATATCCTGTTGCTGTGTCTTGTTGTCCTGTGCTTGAGTCCGACACCAGTCTATAACAGTGTGGTCCGGCCACACTATGGACTCAGTGGGCAACGAGACCAGCACTGGGACAGCCACTGGTGCGATTACCTTACACGAGGCTCTCAAGAGTCAGGGGCTATTGGTCGGCCAGCACGATGAGCTGCTATGGAGCCTTGTTGAAAACACTTGTCTTGTTGGGTCAGGTTTCCTAGCTTATGAGCAAGGTTAACCAGCTGACCACTCAGGCTTCCGCTCCCGGAAATACGGGTAGTAGCCTGTTGTCTGCAACTCCCCCCGCAACCTTGGCCCGAGAACCGCAGGTTCAGTTCCAGAATAGTATCGTGGCGATTCTGAGTCTTGTCAAGCTTTCTTGGTTCAGGTCTCGCTCATTTTCAGTTTACAACTCCTCTCATGTGCTACGGATAGAGCCAGGATAGCATATCTGATCAGCCTTTAAGCCGGCTCTGCTAGGAAGTGAGGAACCAGCATGTGCAAGGCTCAACAGGGGATTTGTCAGTCCTACCAGGCGTTTACGGATGAGATGCATAAAGTCTTTGACCACCCCGTCCGAGGCAAAGAAGCAGGCCATTTGCTCACAAGCATTCGCCAAGGGAACCAGAGTGTGGCCGAGTTCGCCATCCACTTTCAGACGTTGGCAGCTGGTAGCGGGTGGAATGACATTTCTCTCCAGGTGTCACAGTCGCAGCGTCAGCCTCAGTTTTTCCTCCAGCCTGCATTCTCTGCTGCAGGCTAATCAGCCAGACTCACATCACCTGTGCTCCTCCCCACACCTGCTTCCCATCCAGCAGCAATCAGCTGCCTATTTAAACTCCAGCTCCACACTCGTTCAGTGTCAGACTGTCTTTCGCGCTCATGCAGAGAACTCCCGACTTGTTTCCCGGACTGATCACCCGTTGCCGACAAGTTTTGTTCCAGACTATGCCGCACACGCCTGACCCTCGGCTTGACTACAAGGTGTTCGACTAGCTTCTGTCCTGAACTCTCCTGCCTGTCTGAGTCCCTGGCTATCAACCCTGTCTTGTCTCCCGACGCCGAGTCCTGCCTGCCCCCGCTCCGTGTTGGTCTGCCTGATTGCCGAACTCCTGCCTGTCCACAACGCCGAGTCTCCGTCTGAGCCCCAATCCGTGTGGGTCTGTCTGATCACCGACTCCCCGCCAGCCTCCAGCAGCGCAGCGGAACGCCCGTCTACGGGTCCGGCTGTCGTGGCTGTCTTGGGTTCGTTCCCCGCTCAGGACATGACCTCACCTCTACTCCTTAATAAAGACTGTCCATTACCCACCTTAACTACTTGCTTCTGGGTCCTACCTACAACCGTGACACCAGGGGGCTTTCTATGCTGCCCTGAACGAGAGCATTAAGGATGAGCTGGCCTTCCCCAATGACACCACCAGCCTCTACCAACGTATCACCCTGGCCATTAAAATAGATAATAGGCTATGGGAATGGCGTTAGGAGAAGGCACGGAGTCCTGAGGTGTGGAAGGATCGCCCATGTACCCATCTCTTGGGCAGCTCACCACCCAGGCCCCAGGAGGACGCTGAACCCATGCATGTGGGCCACACCAGGTTGTCATTCAGGAGAAACAATGAAGCCGCGATGCCAATAGGTGTCTATACTGTGGACAATTGAGTCACTACATTGCTGCCTGCAAACATCCAGCAAAAGGGAGGGCTCACTAGCAACCGGGGAGCTACGGGTGAGCTGAACCGCTATAGCCTCCCTACAGCTATTCTAGCCCTGATTGACTCCAGAGCTGAGGATAATTTCCTGGACCAGCAGTTGGTGGAGCAGCTCGGACTTGACAGTGTGCTCCTGGAAGTTCCCCTGGAGGTCTGGGGCCTCAACAGAGGCATGGTGTGCAAATATACACCAAAAACCACCTTCTATGTCTCTGTACAATTTGTTCTGTATTATATTTGGTCTTTAATGTATGTATTTTATTTTGAAGCCTTCATTTTATTAACATGAACCTGGTTTCCTTTTTGTTATGTGACTTCCTGTTCACACCAATCCTCAGTTTGCTGGAGGCCCTGCTGAGGAGAGGTGAGTCTGAGAAGTGCTCCTCCCAATGCAATGTGAAAAAATGTTAATATGCTTCAAAATACTTTTACTTAGTCTCATAACGTGCTTTTATGGTCATGCTGGAGACTTTTCATGTTACATTTTTATGTTTAGATGTGGTGAAGAGCTTTATTGAAGTGTGCTCATTTGAAAATGTTCACTTAACTGGAGTACATGATTGGCTTCTCTGAGGCGGTCCACCGGTCTTCCTGTATCTCTCCCAACTCAAGGTGTGCATGGTGAAGCTAGATCAATGAAGTTGCTATTCTGATCAGTGTATGTTTTTGGACAGGTATGAGAATTTAACAAATTCATTGTATTTGAGAATTAATTGTTGTATTATGCATGACAATCTGTTATATTTGATGGTTATTTCAGTTTAGAATGTAAAAAAATATATGAAATTGTGATTCCTGAGTGGGTAATGCATTTCTGTGGCACATTTTAAGCTGGAAAAGAAAGTCAGTATCAAGCTGTTAACATTTACAGTAAATTGTTATTTCTTTATATGAATGGATTGGTAGTAGGCACACTCTTTTACTCAGTTTGCTAGAAGCCCTGCTGAGGAGAGGTGTGCATGGTGAAGCCAAATCCATGAAGTTGATGTACTGATCAGAATATGTTTTTGGACAGTGTTGTCCTCCCAGAAACAACCCGCTGGCTGGTTGCAAGACAACAGAATTCTCCGCCCCATCCTTCAACAATACACAATGCAAATTTTAGACAATGCCAAGTAAGACCGGCTACAGCAATTAACAGGTGACATAAAAAATGCACAGTGCATTTCATTTGCTGTTGATGAGTCAACAGATAACACTGATCAAGCCAAGCTGTGTGTCTTTGCAAGATATTTAGCACTGTCAGGGGGGAATTCTGTGAGGACATACTGGGTCTTACTCCATTCCATGGCCACCGCACTGGAGAAGACATTTGTAAAGCCATAATGCAGATGCTTGTTGAGAGTGCAATTAACATCAAGACAGTTGTGTCCATTGCAACTGATGGTGCTCCAACTGTGACTGCAAAGTCAAAAGGAGCTATATAGTGATAGCTCTTTATTTTCACCAACAAAGTCAAAAGGAGCTGTCAAACGACTGAAAGAGCAACATCCGGACCTCCTGGCATACCACTGTATTATACACCAATCAGTGCTTTGTGCCACTCTTGGGAAAGAATACTCAGATTTCATGGAGAACATCATGAAGCTTGTGAACTACCTGGAAAGCCTCATCTGTGCTTCAGCACCAACTCTTGCAGACATTCCTGACTGAGGTAAGGTTTCAATTGCCAGCCATGTGTATTGTGTGATAATGTTGCATGTTATTTTATTTAATCTTTGCTAAAAAAATTCTTTACCTCCACCCAAATCAATGATGCAGTTGGAGTCAAAATTTTGTTAAAATAATTAAACACAAAGTAATTAAGAATAAGCAGACCCAGTAAGTGCTGTTATGCTCTGGTTTAGTTTTTTTGATATTTGCGGAAAAGTAAGTCAGATTTGTAATTTTTGTACAAAAATGAACTCCCCCTTTCTCCATTTCAGCTTAACTGCAGTTCCTGTACTTTTGTTTTGTGCAGCAGTGTAGTTGGTAGTTCTTTGATAAAAGAAAGGAAACAGTCTTATAACCTTTCTCTCTTTCTCTTACAGGCCAATACTGCTTATGATAACTTACCAACTCCTCCATGTTAATGTGAGGTGGCTCAGCAAGGTAAGGGTCCTGGAGAGAATTTGGGCTGTCAGGAAAGACCTGGAGGTGTTTTTGTAAGAACAAATAAATACTAGAGCCCAGCAGTACTTGGACTATCTGCAGAATGTTGGCAAAAGGGAGCTTGTGGCTTTTTTAGTGGACATAACCTCTCACCTGATTGAGCTGAACTTCAAACTCCAAGGCCAAAGCAACACTGTGTGTGACATGATGACAGCAGTATGCTCCTTCGAAAGGCGCCTAAAGATTTTTAAGAGTGACATTAGAGAGGCACATCGTCATTTTCAAACTCTCCTGGAGCAGACAAATGGGAGACACAAAACACAACCAGGGTACCTTCATTGAGAGGTTGTCTAAAAATTTCAAAGGGCGCTTTGACAGCTTCCACATAGGTTGGCAAGTACTGCATTGGATCCCTGTGCCAAGTGAAACAAGTTGAAGAGTTTTCAAGAGAGGTTAAGAGTATCTTTCCATGGGCAAGTCCTACAGCTCTGCATACAGAGTTTGTCCTGCAGGAAAATGTGGCTCTGAGTGAAGCAAAGTGTGATCCTGTGACCTTCTGGACTAAGATGGTTACAGCAGGTAGTTTTGCCAACCTTCAGAAGGTTGCCATTTTTGTGTGAACCACGTTTGGTTCCACATATCGGCGTGAGTCTGCATTTTCCACAGTGAATGTGGTGAAAAGCTCATACTGCAGCAGGTTAACAAATCAACACCTGGAACAGTGTCTCCAGCTGGTGATCACACTAAGGTTCAGGCAATTGATTGCAGGAAACAGTGCCATTTCTCCCACTAAGCTTAATGCATTTGGACGTTTCTGACTGTTATGACATCATATGTCACTTGAAGTTAAAAAGTTGATTTAATAAAACTAATGGTCAGGTCTTTGTTTATATTTACTGTTTTCCCTTTTTTTATCGTACCATCTTCTGATGCTTATCCGAGGTTGGGTCGCGGGGCAGCTGCCAAAGCAGGGAAGCCCAGACTTCCAAATCCTTATTCCAAATTATTCAGAATTCTCTCCAGGATGTGGTGTGTTTGATTTATGTTAAATTATTTTAATTTATTGTTATATTTTATTCATTATATTTTTAATATTTTTGTTAATCTTATTGTCATAGTTTTGTAAGTTGTCCATTCTTGAAAAATAAAAACACAGAGAAAAAGTTTGATGAATAAATGTCTTTTTGCACATTTTTCCGGAGCCCTGGCCTTCAGCGGAGAGAAATTATGGACCTCTGAAAAAAAGTTCGAGAGAATACTATTGACATTCTTCAAGTTTAGGCTGCGTCTCTATTTGTCACCACGATGGGTGTGCTATCTGCTTTGTTAGTGTGGTGAAGCTGATACAAATCGGTTTGGCCATCATTCCCACCTCTGCAGCGTCACATAACTGATCGATCATTGCAACCAATCAGCGGCTTCCTGCTCGTAGCTCTGGAACTGTTTGCTCAAAGGTACCTGAACAGGGAGGGTGAGGTAGGGTGGACAGTCAGGCATCACATCTGCAGCTCAGGCCAGGTGTGCCACTCCACTCAAATACTGGGATAATTGTGAATTGGTGCTTCTCATCTGAGCACCGTCTGCCTCCTGACAGCGTGTCACAGACCAGTTTAACTGACACGTGTCTGAGCGCTTCCGACGAACATGTCTCTCCGAAAACAGCCGAGCGCATCCGACACCTCCCGATGGTGTGTGTGGACAAAGTGTTGGGGATGTTGCTCATTCAGAGAGCAGCCTCCGCAGACAGTCAGGGAGCAGACCGCAGCCTGAACGCAGCACGGAGCGCGACACCGACAGACACCACTGAACCTCGCTCGGCTCACTGCAGGATTTTACCGGACGCTCTCCACGGTGCTTTCAGGGACGGCGTTTCCTTTTGGTCCTTGGAGATTAGTGCAAGTGTTGTGGGACCGAAGGAATCCGGAGACTCTCCTTTAACTGTCAAATCTTTGGACCCCCGCAACTCGGCTTCTGCTCTACAGCATCCCTTTTTGACCACATGCAGCCGCGCAGGAGTGCCTAGATCATGGTGAGTACCAGCCTCAATGCTTCCTGTGAACGTGTGAGTAGTTTGAGGGACGCAGCGCTCCGAGGGGACAATAGCTCAGAGAGCGTCCCACACGATTGTCACGCTGCAGGCGCCCACAGTCAAGCAGCGGCGTGTTGCGCACTGGCGGAGCTCCTCACCTATAGCTCCACCTCACAACCACTTCGCAGCATCAAACATTCACCATAAAGATCCTGAAAGCCAGCTGGAGGGTCTCTCATATTATGAGTTCTCAACTGTTTTCGCTGGAGACGTTCGCTTTACAATCCTCTAAATGCTTGTTTCTTCTGTATTTTTTCGTTGTGATTTAGTCTACGTTCAACGTTAACAGAAAACGTCTCATTTTGAGATTCCCCCCCCCCAGTCCTAGTTCTGCATCATTAGTTGGGTGAGCTGAAACTGTTGTTTAAAAGTTGGGAGTTATTTTTCCAAGCAGGAATGATCAAAGTAATTAAATTGACATTGGTGACGCCGCGATGATGAGCAAACTGAAGACAGCAGCCAGCGCCGTGGTCCGAGCGGCCCCAGCTACGGGAAACCGACGCGCCTTGGCTGATAATGGCATGCTTTTGTTTGGTTTGTTTGTCTTTTTGTTGCATCATTTGGAAGTTATTGAGCCAGGCTGTGCTGCTCTTGTCACTGACAGCAGGACGCTCTAGTGCTCCGTTCGTTTCACTTACTGGTGTCGGATTCAGGCTCCTAAATATGAACATGAATTAATTTAATTATATCTTTATCTTGATATTTCCCACCCTGTTCAGTTATGCTCCCCGCTTTCATTCACTGACAGTGAAGTTGCAGGTAGAGCAGCAGCCCTTGTTTTTGTTTCCAGCTTATGTTGCATGTGTGACAGCTTGGTACAGTAGGTGTAAGAAGAGGAAGGAGAGTGCATGGCAGGGTGTGACAGAGAGATAATTGGCTGCCAGGTCTCTTGGTTCTGACAAAGTCCTATTTTGGATGGATGGGAGAGAGAGAATAAGCAGGCGAACACAGTAAAGGAGTGCAACAGATGGAGGGAAGAGGAGTGAGGCCAAACAAGATGCAAGACCTGATGTTCACTGGTGCAAAGGCTGAATGTCTGGCTGGAAATCGACCAGAAAAGTTCTGTTCTGTCTCTCTCTGTCTGTCCGTTGGTCTGTCCGTCCGTCTCTCTTGACATTCAGCACTTTCATAATCACCAGTCAGAAATCCACCAGGTGGCGAACAAGAAGTTACATTATTAAGCTCCCTGTATCATTGAGCAGTCATAACTGCTGATCAGTCCTCAGCAGACAGATGTGAGTCAGGGTGGCAAAGCAGAGCAAAACATAACAACATATAAAAAAGCTCAAACCAAAATATTAGGTGCAAAGGCATTTAAATATAAACAACAAAAGTGTGTCAAAGTTTACGTTGCTTTTTGCATCAGCAGCAGCAAGTTGGCCCATTGTTGTAAGATTGATCTATTTTCTACCATAATAAAAATACCATGGATTTTATTATGTACAACATGGTGTGATGACAGTCTGTTCTGCCATAAGAATGTTTGGCATTCTGCCGAGAATGACTCCAGCTGATTCAGCGCTGGTCTGATTCTGACACTGAGTTCCACCATCAATCACACTTGCTCTCCCTTCATGAAACAGCAGCAGGGCATCGACAAACCAGCCAACATGGAGTTATTAATAACATCACTATGAATTATGGATAGAGTGACATGATGAATCCAATACATCAGTCACATCATTGGTATGGTTAACGTAAACGGATGTCATTTATTTGGTAACAGGATGGGTTGATGTAATGTTTTCCAGGGGTCATATCTATGTTTACTCCTGGCTTATTAAGCCAGGATTACTTCCTTCAGCTGAAAGGTGTTGATTGTTCATTAGCAGCTGACTTTTGCGCTGTTATGAATTTGAAATGACTGTTAAGTTAGATACAAACATTTTATCTGTTATGCTGCACCGTGTAAAGTTTCTTTGGTCCTAACATTCCTACACCAACTTCTATTCGACCATTGCAAACCTAAAACACCTCCTCTGGGCCTGTATATTTACCCACAAACTGTTGTTTTTGAGATAAAATGAAAAGTGAAAATGAAAAATTTTCCTGGTAGTTTCTAGACCACCGGCAGCTCAACTTTTATGCTCTTCAAAAACTTTATATTGCAACAAACCTGCAAATACTACCTGGTAAAAACGGCAGCTATTTAAAGGGGAAATACTTGCTGAGACTTTTTCTATTATATTTGTATATTGTGTGAGTTTTCACTGTGGCAGAGATTTTTTTTTTGAAAGCATACACGTGAGTTGGAGGACAAAGAATTTGAATGGGTAGAGTCGGCTCATATTGGGCAGTGCTCAATCAGGTGGAGTTGCTTCATCAGTCAGGGAACACACCTGTGCTTGACTGTTCTTTGTACAGTGCCTGACAAAAGTCTTGTCATTTATCCAAGTTGAAGGAACAAAATGAAATAACTTGACTTGTAATTGATCTTTTGGAATCAGGAATGGCTGATATGACAGGCAAAGCCCTCTAGATAATGATAATTATACCAAAATAAAGTTTTTGTATTATTCATTGAGTTTTATTATTGAATTAGAACAGAAAGTTCAGATTTTGCTT
>JASSRZ010000854.1:0-11665 GCA_032164315.1 Malacoctenus gilli
GTGTGTGTGTGTGTGTGTGTGTGTGTGTGTGTGTGTGTGTGTGTGTGTGTGTGTGTGTGTGTGTGTGTGGTGTGTGTCTGTTCGTGTGTGTGTGTGGTGTGTGTCTGTTCGTGTGTGTGTGCGTGCAGATATTTGATGAGGTGGAGAAACGGCGGCAGATCTCCATGGCCATGATCTACCCATTCATGCAGAAGCTGAGAGAGGCTCCGTTCCCAGCTCCAGGAAACACAGTGGAGATTAAAAGCTTCATTCCTGAGTCGGGCACTGAGGTCAGTGAGACACAAGCAGACACCGTTGGAAGTATACTGTGAACTCTTGTATATCGCGGGGATCACGTTCCAAAAAGAACCCGCAAAAGTGAAATCCGTGACATAGACATCTTTATTTTTTACAGTTATTATCAGTAATGTGTTCCTTAATGGTGCCCTCCAGCCACGTAGCTTCTACCTTCCTTTTGCATGTCCAGAAGTTGAACTTTTTCTGTGAAAGTACCGTATTTTCCGCACTATAAGGCGCACCTAAAAACCTCAAATTTTCTCAAACGCTGACAGTGTGCCCTATAATCCGGTGCGCCTTATATGTGGACCAATATTGAGCCACAACAGGTCTCGCAACTACGGTAAGCAGCCGCCAACTTCAAGTGTGCGCGGTTCATGCTGGTATATATGACTGTCGAGGCGGTGGCGACCGAGCAGCGCCAGCGCCGCCACCCGTGCCCAGCCGATGGGTGAGCAGTTTAAACTCAAGGTGATCATTCACGCAGTAGAACATGGGGATAGAGCAGCAGTGGGAGAATTTAACATTAACAAATCAATGGTGCGGAAGTGGAGGAAGCAACAAGATGAGCTGCGCCAAGTAAAGAAGACTGTTTATTAATTTTGGGAGTGAACGGAGTTGTCAGAACGCTGGTTTGTAATCTATTAATAAAGTTTGACTGACCTGACTGCTTTGTTGACATTCCCTTCAGTGCAGCTCCATTTAATTGATGCACAAAGTAACCCCAGCCTCTACTGTAGCGTCTGTCCTATGCGCCTTATAATGCAGTGCACCTTATATATGAACACAGTTTTAAAATACGCCATTCACTGAAGGTGCGCCTTATAATCCGGTGCGCCTTGTAGTGCGGAAAATACGGTAAGCATAATCCTCTGCCTTTTGGGCACATTCGCAGCTGCCTTTGCCATTCAGAATGTTTCATCAACATTGTGGGGAATATCTGTCTTGGGGAAACTTTGCAAACACGTAAATTTGCCGTTCCCAATGCATTCTGTACTGGACAGAGACAAGGAATAGAGGACTGACATTGACTGACATTGGCCTACAGCCCCTTAGCCAATCAGGATGCAGAACATGATGTGCGTTCATACACTGTTTGAGTGAGGGGCAAGGGGCGAGGGGGGGTTCACTGTTACTGCAGTGACTATAAAAAAAAAAATATATATATATAATATATATAAAAATATAAAATATATATATCTATCTATCTATATCTATCTATCTATCTATTACTACTACTAAACCAGTCCAATCCTCAGTCAGTAGTTTTCTATAGATCTGTTGCTAATCTGCCAATCTCCTGTCATTTTTTCACTGAAATGGCCCAAACAGCCCTCTGGTGGGATGGTTCTTGGTCAACACTGGCATGTTGGACACTGATTTTGTCAAGCATTACTTACCCTTGTAGTATTGGTCAAAACTCAGAAATTTCCTTTGAATCCCAGGTGCTGTATTTTCAAAATATAAAGTATTTTAGTCAGGAGCTGGTACATAGGCACAAAGAATATTCGTGGTTGTCTCACAAACATTTTCTTTTGAACAATTTACACATTCATATTGACTGAAATAAAACTACCGGTACATGCCCAGTTTCATAATTACAGATGTAAAAACAACATTACATATTTGGTGGTTATTAAAAATGCATTTGATTACAAAATAAATATGAAAGACGTACTAGACCAAGTGGACGAATTTGGGGGGGAGGAAGCCGACCATCATTGACTACACTGGTGTAACAGCATTGCTCTACTTTGTTTTCTTGTCTTCTGTCAAACCAAGAAGCCAAAACAAGGTGGAGGTTTTTGCAGCGTGTTTATGGTCTGTCACAGGGAGCATGTGTGCACAGTGGGTGTGTCGGTGTGGAGCTGTGACTGAACATGTCCTGTCTTACTCAAACTCTACTGCCAGGCAGAATCAAAACACCTCTCCCATCAGGCAGCATGCCAAGTATCACTGTCACCCCAAACATTCTGGGATGCTGGGCTGTGTTGGACAGGGGTAGGGGGGGTCATAGTAATATAAAGTCAAAAGAATGTCCTTAGTTGTAAGTGTGATAAGTGGTAATCCTGCTGGATGCGACACTGTTGATTTGTGGGTGACCGTGGCGACTCTCCTCCCCAGATCATCAGACTTACGCGGCCACTGGATTCTTGGCTGGAACACGTGAACTTTGCCACGCTCTTCAGCTGCCTGACGGACAGCGAGGTGCTGCTGGTGTTTGCCGCTGCTGTCCTGGAGCGACGAATTGTTTTCATTGCAGACGAACTAGGGTAAATGTCCCGCTGCACGACATAAACAAATATTGGACGAAAAAATAAACACTTGCTAATGCAGCTAGAGAGCTGCATGATGCACTTCATCAAGCTCAGGGCTGCTGGCTGCTGGAGGCAGGTCAGGCACAGGAGAGACTGATTTTGTTGAAAATGTCCACTTAGAACCACATGAAAAGTAAGTGGACATTAATTCACAAGTGCACAGTTTAATGTCCACCTTGAATATCCCAAATGGGACAAACTTCTTCATATTTCATGTCATTTTGATCATTGCAGTTACATCAAATGACATTTTGAGCATTCCCAACAACCATCAACGTGGCATCAACTGTTTTTTGTCAGAAATCAAAAGGAAGTCTTCTCGATCATGAGTCTTATCGTCAAATAGCACCTTTAGTAACTCATTGATTCGTCGAAAGCTGTGAAGATAATAAAAAGAGATCTGAGAGAGTTTTGAGAGTAGTTCTTTTACCTCCAGGCACACAGAAAGGCTTAGCAGAATTTAAGGAGTTTATTTTTGAGCATTGGTTAGCAGAGTTCGCTGCCACGAATGGTTTGTTTTATTCTTTGTTTTAAGAAATGTGTGATATCCTTGCAGTGGCCCTGCAGTGTGCAATCTCTGCACTGGGACATTCACACAAGTCTAACTTCGCCTTTTTTCTGAGACGCTGCAAAAAACACTCCAGCGCTGCCAAGGCTTAGTTAGAAAATTATCTGATTGGTGCTTCACTGTTCAAGTAGTTCAAGTTGACTGAGCTACCGAAGTTCTTCAGGATTCCCATTATTTCTGAACAATGCGTATCACTCATTTATCATACTCTTTTCATCTGCTCTTCATTCTCCAGACTTAAGCTAACGTGTACCAACATGTGAAACAATGTGGGACAGGCAAATGCAACTGAGCATGACGCCGAGTGCTGTTTCCTTGCGTACTCTATATGTTTGGGGCTCTTCGTGAAAAGCGTTTTCTTTTCCATAGCAGCTTTGACCTCAGCTTTGTCTCTGTGTCCAGAACATTATCTCAGGTGATCCACGCAGTGGCGGCACTTCTTTACCCCTTCACGTGGCAGCACACCTTCATCTCTATCGTTCCCGAGATCCTGATCGACGTGGTGATGGCACCCACCCCCTACCTTTTGGGCGTCCAGAGGCACCTGCTGGATTTGGTCACTGACCAGAGTGATGTGAGTGAGACTGATTTGAGCGGAATGAGTGAGGAATCGGTTGCAGACTTGATAATCTTAGTCCGGTATTTCATTTGTGTGACACAGCTGCTTGTGGTGGATCTGTCTGAGAAAAAGAAGACGACATTCATTGTTTCGGTAAGAGAGGTCAAAACCTTATTTCTAACTTCAGCATCAAGGTGGTTTTCCATAATGAATCTAAAAGTGTGTTATTTTATTCCAGATTGGCGATGAGAACTCCATTCTGCCCCCAAAGCTCCAAAATGAACTACTAGAAGCACTTAGTACCAAAGGGAAAGCTTCCAGTGAGTACCAACCCATCATCATCTAGTGGCCGTAGTTCAGCTAAGATTCAGGCAGCACAATGGGATGTCTTCACTATGTCCTGCAGTTTCCATACAAAACCTTGCGTGTGTTCATGCAGCTGTTCACGTGTATGGTGATCAGATTGAGAGGAGAGCAGGCAGAGAAGCCACTTTGACTCATATGTTGCAGAGAAGATCAAGTCCCTCTCAACAGTGATTGGCCGTTATTGGAAGCCAGTTTCACAAACCACTATAATCAATTAACCTAATCAATAATCCTAGGTCTAGTAACTATCCCCCTCAAGACTTTCTTCCTGTGAATAATTCAAAATGTTGTAAGGAGAGAGTCAAAGTAGCCTTGACACTTGGATTCAGTCTCTCCTTAGCCTGCCTGTCTACTCAGATGTTCTCTCTTCAGAGTCCTTCATTTGTCTTTGTTTTCCAACTGTGCTGTCAGTTCAATGACAATGTTCAATGATGTTGATTGAAGATGTGATTATATGGCATGACAGTTCGTAAACTGCATTTGTCTGGGCCTGCATGTGAATCAGATCGCCTCCTCTGATCGTTGTCGTCACGTCACCACATTTCCTGTCCTCTCTTTCAGCGGTGGAGGAGCTGAACCATGTGGTCTCGGAAGCTTTCCTGCATTTCTTTGTGAGGACAGTTGGCCATTATGACCCCTACGTAAAATACCCCAAAGGCGGGGGGCCGGGGGTCTTCGAAAAGAGGAGTTTCTACAAAGCCATCGACTCCAAAAACACCCGGCACTTTGTGAAGAAGTTTATCCAGACGCAGATGTTTGACCTGTTCATCCAGGAGGTCGAACACCAGCAGCCCGGGCCGCACCAAGGTGAGGTCAGGGGCCTCCAAGTGCACGCAGGCACTCTCATGCAGGACGTGAGCCTGGACTGAACGCAGTCGCAGACACCACTTAGCTCAAATATAAATGGAAATGCTGGTTTACTTTTGCTCATAAGACTGATATCAATATTTCTAAAAAATGACCAATATTGGCTGATAACGATCTGACGGCTGACACATCCTACATGCTTGTTTCATGAAATGTTTTGAAGCTTTAACCCATGTGCTCAGTGAGGCAGGATCCACCTTCCAGTGCACTCATTGGAACTTTGCTTTGTCCTGCAGGAGTGTTTCACAGAAAGATCCAGGAATACCAGGAGAAGAAGAAACGGGAAAAGGCAAAGAAACACTAGGTGTCAACATGTGGGACTTTTGGGATGCATTGAGAGTGCATAGGAACTGATGAATGTTTCACTGTTCGTTTTATGTCCTGTTTCAGTGTGTTTTTTTTTTTGGATAATTATTGTACCAATGTGTAGATTACTGTCTGGCTGTGACGCTGCTACTCGGTGTGAAACACTGACACAAAGACTGACACATGATGTCTGTGCACACACGTGTCTGTTGACGGTGAGCAGGAAAATCATTTCAAATAAAGACTAGTTTTTTTTTTAAGTCAAGGCACCCCCAGGTTCTCTTTTCACACCGAGATATGAATGGACTGCAGCATTTTCTGTCAGCGCTCCTGTTTCTTGCTTATGGGGGACTGAAAGGGAATGCAGAGCACTGAAGGCTTCGCAGGAATGAGTTGAGATTTGGTGTGGCTGATCCAGATGCTGATTGGACAGGTTTGGCACCTTGACCTGCTGTGCCTGTGACCTCCGACAAAGGACTGCTTGCTCACAAACATTTAGACATATTTGTAAACAGAATTTGAGGGGAATAGGCATCCTGTGTACTTAGAAAAATCGAAAGCAAAAATAAGAGATGTGTTTATATTTTTTATATTTTTATATTTGTTGTGTGAGCTTGAGTACATGCATTGGGCTCTGGGCATAGGCGAACCACGCGGTCCCTGGGGCGCCATCTGTTGGAGGGGCGCAAAAGTTGAATTCTCAAAGTGGGGAAAAAAAATGAAACAAAAACAATAACACTCGCTTGGAGTGCGGTATTACACTGAGCCGGCCCTGGCTACATGTGTCCAGCATGTGCGTCCATCCACTGACAAGTCCATGTTCCCAGTCTCCACTGACGCAGTCCGGTTCTGGCAGAAAGTGCCCGCTAGAGGGCTGTAATGAGGTTCCAACAGAAGGCGAGGTATCCTCTCGGTAGAGTAGAAGAAGAGACAATATACGCCGCACCTTTGACCGAGGTAAGCGAACAAAGAGTAAAGTCTAAATACTGAGCGAGGGCACAAAGCGCCAGAACTGAATAATTTCTGAAGTTTACCGTCTGAAAAACGTGTCTGTAACCACCCCTGTCGGGACAAGCCTAATTTTGTCACACACCACCTACACTGGATCAGAGGAGCTAACGATCTAGCTAGCTAACTTTCACTTAGCTGTTTGCTTTGAAGAACTTCAAACTGTCAAGTTTGAAAATGAGGCTTTTCCGGTGAAGAATTTCAAATTAAACTTGGTTTTTGGAACATTTGACGGGACCGGTGCTGACCGACAAAGAGTGACTTTAGCTTGAAGGAGTTTGCCTGGTGATGTTGAGCTTCCTGGTTTCGACTTGATGCAGTCAGGAACTTTAATAGCTAACTAGCTAGCCGTTCGCTGTTAGCAATTTTAAGGATTTGTTTTCGCGAGTGCTTGTCAGTGGAAACTGTCAGGAATCATTATTGGGACCAAGGTAAAGATGAATAACGCCAAGAAATGTCTCGAATCTTGTTGTTTTGCGCGTCTAGTACTCTACCGTCTACGTAACTCGATGCGTTTGACATGTCTAGCTTCGTTGCAGTCCCACGTAAGTTATTTATACTGGCTCGGTCACTTTGTGGGGAGAGCCACGTCTGAGACTCGGGACCAGACCATCCCCAGTCTCCTTTAAAGCGTCTATAATCGTCCTCTCACGTAACCTCAAGCCTGCGACATCCTGCTTTAAACTTTCGAAGTCCCGTTCTGCTTTTACGGAAATACTCTTCCAGTGAACAGGCAGCCTGAACCTTTGGTTGTTGTGTATTCCACCAGTGGAGCCCGAGACTGTCCATCGCTTCTTTTTATCGCGTCACATGATTTTTACACTTCTGTAAACCGACACTTCAGAACAGTGACTTCGTTTTCATCTTGAGCTCATTCAAATATTGACCAGGGGTGTTAAAGATGTGGCGAGCGGGCCAAAAGTGATCCGATCAAATAGTGTAGCCCAGCCCAGAGATGACCTTGTGTGGTGTGCAGATCACGGAGGTCCATGGAACCCCTTTTTGTTGATAGAACTGACTTCCTGATTCCTGGAGAAACCATTACCTCAGTGCTTACAGAGTCGTAGTTTTGGTAAATAATAAATATTCCAGATGTAAATGTCTTTATGTGCTTTTGAAGGTTAGATTGATACTTTGGTATGACTGGTTGGGCCTCTTTGAAATCACGCCCCTGCTCTGGACAGTGGCTTTGTTTACATGCACGCTTAGCCCCATGGATGGTTCAGCCTCTAACCTTATACTCCGCTTGTGAGTTTATTGCAAGCCTCAGTTAAAACACAAACTTTTTATGTTTAATGATATCAAGCATTTTTAGCTATTTCAGTTAACAGTTTTGTCAGTGGCGGCTTTGCGCATGCAGGATTGTCTTTGCTTGCGATGTCATTTGTGTGATGTGGGTTTGTGCTCTGAGAGCGGTAGACACCGGTGCGGACGACGACCACGTGTGAGTGCTTCTGAATACAGAGAGAATCACAGCTACTGCTGCTTGCTGTGAAGCCTGTAACTGCTGAACAACGTGAGATTTGAAGTTGGACTCTCCAAAACACAAAGGTTGAAAAAGTCACAAGCTCAGTTACATCGCAGAATAAAGAGCATCACTGTGGTTGGGCAAGTTTGCGACTTTTAAAAAGGAGGCTACTTCGTTGGTGATACTTCTCGAAGCGCTACTAAATACCCTCCTGAGCAGTAAACACTTGGGCCTGCTGAGACATTGTCCTTTATCCACTTGTAGTTTTGCTAGTTTTGATTTTTCAAAGCAATTATGGAACATTTGCCTAAGAACAGTCCCTCCAATGAGCTCAGTGAATGCCAGCCTGGCTCTGTAATAGGACGCCACCTGTGCAACCAGTCTTCCTGTGACATTTCCTTGATATTCTACACTGAACTGTCGGTGGTGATTTCACAAAGTTGTTGTGATTGAGAACGACGGCCACTGGGCCACAAAGTGGCAGGCCAAGTAAATAAATAGAAACTGTTCATGCCGAGGAGCAAAATGTTCAAAGGTCGCCAACTCCCTGGGGAATCATTTGATACAGTGAAACTGCTCTGGATGAAAACTCCAGAGTTAAGTCCATTAAGTGCAAATGAGAAATCTAATTACAACAGAGTATAAAGACCACCTGTCGCAATTTGCCAGTGGTCCTGTTGTTTTTCTACATGGATTGATCGGACCGCACGCGCCATTATCCGAAGCTCACTGTCTCCTCTGTGTCTGTGCAGCCAAAGCATGGCGATGACTGGCCAGAGCCCCTGCTCGTCCATGAGTAACCACACCAAAGAGCGGGTCACCATGGCCAAAGTGACCCTGGAGAACTTCTACAGCAATCTGATTGCACAGCATGAGGAGAGAGAAATGAGGTAAGGCAAGTTTCACAGACAGACTGAAAAGTTCTCGCATGCATACAGACATGTAACCATGCATCATCAGAGTAGACTTGGGTCAGGGGGTGGTTCAGATGAAGCAATGGTGTTTTCCTGTTATGACAAGTCTGAGTAGTTTGCTCATCGTCAATGCTTGCTTGAAGCTCATTCAAGGCTATGTCTTGGATTCGCACAACAAACCTGAAGAATACTTTAAACATTTTCAAGATGACGATAGTTTCACAAATGTTTAAGCTTTGTCTTTGTCTGGTTCTTGAAGGAAAATTATGAGCCAAAAACAGCAGTTCAGCTCTGCTGAATTTTGCAGTTGGTTTGATCTAGGACTCCACTATATAAGATTTTGGTCTTATCCCAATATAGCTCATTTTATATCCCGATATGATATACATCACGATAAAGTACATTTTTTTGTAAATTCAATCGATGCATAGTTTATAGAAAGTTGCCACGTGGAAATGTAGCTTAAATGATATATTCAACAAGTTACGTTACTAACAAGATTTCCTTTATTTAGAACGCTCTGAAAAATATTGAAAACACATTTCAATAATTCAACATTTGTAAACAATTAGTTACACGGGGTTTAATAATGAAATGAACATCCATACATTCAACAGGCTAGCTAATTCACATGACATCAGCATGTAATGTAGGCTTGAGTAACTAAATGTTTCTATGAAGCCAGCCTAAGGAAGGCTTAACATTGCCTTTATTGTTAGCAGCAAACAGCTCTTATAAATAAATATTAGTTCCAAAACACCAAATGTAAACATGGCACCCTTTAAAGTGTGGCTGCAAAAATTTCAGAATATATTATACAAGATATACAAACAATACAAAACTACTTCAAGTAACATGGATATATGGGCATCCAAAAAAATGTCTGACAATGTCAAACTTTATACAGTGTTTAAGTGGTGCTTCTGAATCTCAAACTGCTACAGGTTCTCAAACTTTTTCAACTCAAGGTATCTCCTTAACTTGGTCAAGTCTTTCCACCATCGGGAGGACTTTGGGTACGGTGTTCCACAGCCATATGCCTCAGCCAAAGTCTGCTGCTGCTGCGTCTCGCTGTCGTTTTTCTTCCGAGCAGAGACAGTAGAGGTGGACTGGTCAATGTTGGCCTTAGCTGCCTTCAAACGCTGACTTTCATCCTATTCTTTTTCATGGTTTTTCCGCAAATGATAAGAGGTTTGTTGTATTTGAGTCAGTTGTAGTGACATGGCAGCGACATACTTTACAAACTACAGCAGTCTGCTCCGTGTCGCTCATTTTAAAACAAAACCACGACCACCCAATCGACGTTGACCCCTGTTTTGGCAGCAGCTCCTCCGTCTGCGTTAGCTCGTCTGTGTCTGATGCATGAGAGTTGTCCTCTCTTTCGCCACAAACACCTGGCTCTTCCATGCTTGTTTGTGTTTTTCACAGTGGCAGCAGCGTGTGTGGGCATGCCATATGTAGAGCGTCACGACGTAAAACACTGCCGTAAGGTGTTTTTTGCGACACCGCGGTAGAAACGATAGAGCTCAAGTTTCCCCGATAGAATTTTTCTAGCGTTTCAAACAAATCGTTGTACCATGAAACCCTCGTTTGATCATTAGTCAGGTGGGCTTTTCACCTGATCATGTTGACATTTGAATTTCACTGAACATGCCTCTTCAGACCGATAAGTTGGCATTTTTGCAGATGTAGTTTTTTTTTATTGTTTCACTAATAGCAATAAGTTGTGAGGAAAATTACTGAATCGTAATAATAATTAAGTGTGTCCAGTTACCTTCAACTATATTTTGTCCTATGTAGAACAACAGTTGCCTGGGGTCCCACACACACTTTTTATTGCTGCTGATGGTCAGATTCTGTTTGCAGGCAGCAGAAGTTGGAGAAAGTGATGGATCAGGAGGGCCTTGCTGATGAAGAGGTGAGCAAGAGATGCAGATGTCTTTTTCTAAGCTTGCTCCCATCACTCCTAATTGCTTGTCCTTCACCTTTTGGGGAGCAGGTCTCATCAGCAGTTTTTATTTGTCATACTCACAAATGTGATTGATAAATGATGATATGCATTTTAGCATCTGAACTTCAGCTGGATTCACTTTCTTAGTACTGCTCACTTGTCAATTGTCTTCATTGATTGTCGGTTATGGACTCCAATGATTTCTACTCTTGACCAATGTGAAGTTGCCAGTGTGACTGACCAAGTGCTGTTCGCTCCGTGCAGAAATGTATGCGGCGTTCCGAGCATGCAAGGAAGGAAACCGAGTTCCTGCGGTTGAAGCGCACTCGACTGGGTCTGGAAGACTTCGAGTCCCTCAAAGTGATCGGCCGTGGAGCTTTTGGAGAGGTAAGATGTTAGCCCGTGCGTTTGTTAATGAATTCATATCAAATGTGGAACACTGTATCCTGAGTTTTCCTTTTTTATTGGTTTCTGTGTATTTTGAGGCTTTGGCTATCTGATTTTTCACCTTAACATCCCAGTAACCATTCGTCAAGAAGATGCTGCCTGAAACGTGGCGATATAATGCATGTCCCAGTCAGGTTTTCTTTCTCTGCGTGTGTACACAGCCTTCATTGTCTGACCGAGTTGTCATGCTTACTTGTGTCGTTCTTCCAGGTTCGACTTGTGCAGAAAAAAGACACTGGTCATGTGTATGCCATGAAAATCCTACGCAAAGCTGACATGCTGGAGAAAGAACAGGTGAGTTGGTTTACACACACACACACACACACACACACACACACACACGTCACTAATGTGAGTTTATGAATTGTGGTGACTGTGGCTCAGCTGGTGGTGCAGCAGGCTGGGTCATGCTTTGAAGGTGGGTAGTTTGATCCCCAATTGCAACTATCCTTGAGTCTGAGTGTAATTGAGCATAACGCAGTAGCTTGAGTTGCTCTAAATAGTGAGCGTGAGCCCTCAGCTCCGCAGCTTCTTTTGCTAGTGTGAGTGAGTGAGTGAGTGTGTGTGTGTGTGTGTGTGTGTGTGTGTGTGTGTGTGTGTGTGTGTGTGTGTGTGTG
>JASSRZ010000855.1:1475-11665 GCA_032164315.1 Malacoctenus gilli
AAACACGCACGCTCGCACGCAAGCACGCACGCACGCACGCTCGCACGCACACTCGCACGCACGCACGCACGCACGCATGCACGCAGCCCTAGTTTCCTGAAACGCTGCACCAAAACAAACAGCCAGCTGGACTAAGAAGTTGCAAGAATATGAACAAAGCTGCCGTTTGCTGAAGACAACAGCTCGAGCTAATGCTAATAGCACATAATAAATTGACTCTTTGGGCAAGAACGGCTCTTTTGTAACACAACACGTTTGAACTAATCCCACAAACACTTCAGTACTCTTACCAATTACTAGGAAATGTGGCCAAATTCATCCAGCAACAGAGTCTAATCCAAAACTGCTGGATTGGGCTCTCTCCTAAAAAAAAAAATGCTTTTAGGAGGGTGTTAAAATGACCTTCTGTTGCTAATTTGTCAATTGGTGGCAGCAGCACCACTGAGCAAAAGATGACTGAATGCTAACTAAATTGCCTCGCAACCAATTATCGTTGTAAAAGTTGATCTTGTTATCAGTTAAAGGTAAGTGCAGTGTAATGTTACAGGCTCTAAAATGATGTTACTGCCCCTATTCTTGACTGGAAGTGCCAAAGTCGTATCATAGGCACTAGTTCGACGCACTATATTTACAGAACTGTGCTCAGAACAGTGCAGATATGTCGGTGCGTGTGCACATCTGCGCTGACCTTACTGCTGCTGCTTTCGTCTGTCCCTGCCACTCATAAAAGGTCAGCGTCTCCATGCAGCTCGGGCCACTAATTGGTTGCAGGCAGAACGCATCATTAAATATGCATATATGGTATCATTTTATATAAGACGAGAAAGAGAGAGAGAGAGAGAGAGAGAGAGAGAGAGAGGGAAACCTGAGAGGTGCGCATTGTGCTGCTGTCTTTTCTCTCTCCTCCATGCCTGTTAAATGTCAGCGCTGTCCCCGCCAGCCCTCCTGCTGCGTGCACGCACGCGCGCACGTGCTGCACAGACAAGCGTCCCCCTCCTGTCACCTGCACAAAAGTGACTCTGATTATAACGTGCAGATTATGAGCCATGAAACACTTTTATGCTGATTTGTGACAGGACGGCTCCGCTCGCTCGGCCTCGAGCAGTCCGTGGGGGAACGTTTGACATGCGCCGAGCGACGGGCGGTGTTCCATTTGCACATTTATTGATAAAGCATTTATTAGGTTGGAATTCATTCAGGTAATTTCTAATTAGAGTGGGAAAAAAACAACTTTTTAACTTGGTAATTGTGGGAGCCTGCAGGGTGGAGCGGAGCCCCGCGGCGGGCAGGTGGGTGGAAGCAGAAGAGGGAGGGCTCCGAGTGGTACGAGCTGGGACTAATTACGGGTGAAGGCTGAGAGCAAATAAATGCTTAAGATGCAGTTTGTCTCACAGCGAGTTTTTGGTATTGTTTGGGAGAAAAGAGCTCGTTGCAGACGTGTCTGAGAAAAAAGCTGTAGAGCTGCTGTCTCGCTCTGGGTTTTGCCCATATATCGACCGTGCTCAGCCGGCAGGTTTCCTGACGCCCCTGCATTTTGAAAATGCATTCTTCCCCTCCGCATGGACGGGGGCCTTGGTGTCAGCTCGACCTCGCCGGTGGAAAGTTATCAAATTCAACCTTTTTGTTTTGTTATTGTATTATTTACATAAACACCTCGTGGCATTCTGCTCAGCCTTGTGAAGTTTCTGCCGCTTAACTTGAGCTTAACTCGAGCTCGACTCTGCCGACGCTGACATCTGATCAGGAAAATGAGACCGGAGACGTTTGTTAAATATGTAATCGTGCTTGGAGACGTTTGTTAAATATGTAATCGTGCTTTTTTTCCCCCCCACTCCTATAATTCGTTCTCTCTCTAATTGTTGCATCTTCTTCTAGGTCTGACCTTTGTCTGACGTGGAGCCGATGGGAGGTCTCTGAAGACCACAGTCCGGAGGTCATGGGGTCACACACAACCAGGGGATCTTCCTAAGAAAAGTGCTGGTCCGTGATGCTCCTGTAGAGCCTCCGTGTGGCGACTCGGGCTCATTTCGTGGTTTCTCGCCGTGTTTCGCCGGCGACGCCGTGGAGCTGCAGCCAAGGACGTCCGGTCGGCGTGAATAAATTTCCCTCTTTGTTTGAAGGCATAAGACTCTGAGCCGCCCCGGGCTTTTTTCTCTGGGATTACCGGGGCGCCACTGAAGGTCAGCGCTTCCCAGCGCCGCCTCTCCTGGTCTTTGATCCGCCACCGTCGGCCCACTTACTCGCTTTTTTGTTCTTTTCTTCTTCTACTTTTTTTTTCTACTTCTTTAACACTTGACATTGTGGGATTACGCTTTGATTCTCGGGACGCTCCTTCCCTTCCAGCACTTTTTTCCCTTTTTTTTTTTTTTGGTGGAATGTACTCCGGCCAGACCGACAGACCCTGCAATGAGGGTTTCTAGAAGCAGGAATAGAGGTGCTGGAAGGCAGATGGCTCAGTTGCTCGAATACACCAACAGCTGGATGAATAAAACATCGGAATAGAGAGAGAAAAAGAGGGAGAGAGAGAGAGAGAGAGACAGAGAGAGAGAGAGAGAGAGAGAGAGAGAGAGAGAGAGAGAGAGAGAGAGTCGTGACATCTGGCTGTGGAGTGAGCATCGCTCTCCCTCCTCGTTTCCTTCCCCCTCCATCCATTTTTCATTCCTCTCGTGTCTCCGTTTTTTGGTGGATGCAGGAGTTCAGGCGGTCAGTCGGGCCGGCAGCTTGAGCGCCTACTTGCACAAGTTTTTTTTCCTGCCCCCCCTCCCCCTGCCCTCCCTCGCCCTCGCCCCTTGAACCCTGCCTGCCGCCCCCTCCTCCTCCTCCTCCTCCTCCTCCTCCCCGGCGCGCGGTGTGTGATGGTGCGTCCCGTCGTGCAGGCCCTGGAGACATGCCCGTGCAGGAGATGGCGGTGAGTCCTGTCAAGTCGCTGTACTGGGAGACGCTCCCCCCGATGTCGCAGCGCCGTGTCTACTGCACGCCCGTCTACCACGAGGGCCTGCTCTACGTGCTGGGCGGCTGCAGCGAGACCGGCATGCCCCTGGACAGCGCCGAGGTCCTGGACGTGGAGAGCCAGACGTGGACGCAGCTGCCGCCGCTGCCCACGCCGCGGGCCGGCGCCTCGGCCGTGGCGCTGGGGGGCCAGGTGATGGTGCTCGGGGGCATGAACCAGCAGCAGACTCCGCTGGCCTCTGTGGAAATGTACCACCCGGACGAGGGCAAGTGGGTGACCAAAGGCGGCCTGGGCCAGCCATCCATGGGCGTCACGAGCGTGGAGAAAGGTAAGCATGCAAGGGGCGGGGTTTGGAGCTCCGCGATGTCCAATCGGTTGCTCTGCAGACTTAGCCAGGCGCAGCCCACCTGTGGACCGTGTTTCCCCTGGCAACCGAAGGTTTTCATCGTACTGGTGTTGAAGCGAGCACGTTTGATTTTCAGCAGGTTTTATTGAAGGGGAAGTTGAGCTCTTGTGAAGGCTGATTCACTGCGTTGTCGGGTAAACACTCGTTCAGCACAAACACTCGGCAGCGGGTCTCCCAGAAGAAAAAATCGTCGATTAAGAGAGCGAAACAGTCAAAACGGTCCAAAGGCGAGATAAACAAATAAACATCCTTACCAAAAAGGAAAAAAAAAAACTGGCGATCAAGGTTAGTGGGATGAATGATAAATATACAAGCAGAGTTTCAACTTCACAAATGCACCCTAAAAATTTGTTCTCATTTTGTCTCCTTATTCGAACTGTTTTCAGGCTTTAAAAAAGTCAGAAATTCAAGAGTTTTGTAACATTTACAACGAAAGACTTTCGAGAGAATTCGAGATCTCAGCGAGACTTTTGATCTCCGTCTTGTTTTAATCCCCTGTCTTGAAACTCAGGCTCGGCAGCGGCGCAGCCTGCTGAGTCTGTTCCCAGGCGACGCTTCCTGACTTCAATCAGACGTATAGATATATATATATTTTTTTGACATGCTTCGGCTGGCTGGCGAAGATGTCTGATTCACTCCGAGGAGTCGCGGTGGATTCTGTTGCTACTGGTGGAAAAACATGAGTCAGCAGTAAAGGAGGACAAACAGAGCAGAAGCTGCAGGCCAACCCCCCCCCCCTCCCCTGTTTTCTGTAGGATTGTTGGATGTTTGGATTTTCGACTTTACAGTGTTTAATGGCACAATGTTTCTGCTTCATTGCCACCATAAATAAACTATATACCTACTTTCTGGGGGGGGGGGGGGGTTAGCCACTTCTACATGCATTTTCAGTCCCGTTGCAGAATCTGCTGCCTTGTGATCTATATTCTGTACATCTATTCTCGTGGTTTTCTAACTTTCGTCCCAAACCTTCATGTCAGCAGTGTTTTTTCTCGACTGAGCAGGAGGTGACACACTCAGTGTTGCCGTTTGTGTTGCTGATGACGAACTCTGAGACGCATTAATTCATCCTTTCATCGTCTATATGGCTTCTTCCATTTGAGGGTGAGGTGGAGCCACACCCACCCGTGGGTTACATTTACATTAAGAAAAGCCAAGACCTTCTGTACACTTGAAGAGTGATGCTGTTCAGTGTTCCTCTGCCTGCGGAGACAGAACGATCTGCCTCCAGCCTGAGAGTGCTGCTGGACTGTTTCAGGATTGTGAGATGAAACCTGAACGAGGGCCTTCGCCACTTTTTTGCTCAGACTGAGGCAGCCGTGAGACCCCCGTCGACAGGACGTGGATCCGATCCAGGGGCTTTCTTAAGCAGGGTTTAATTGACTGTGGTGCATTCAGAGTGCTCGCTTGCTCCGCCGTCTGAAATTTTCTTGGCGTTTCGAGTGTGCCCTCACCCCGTCGCTCACTGCGGCTAACCTCAAGCACCCTCATTAGCGCGGCTGATGAAGTGGGGCATTTAGAAGACGACAACAACAGCGGCGGCGGCAACAAGCACGCTCGTCTGTAGGGAAGAACTGAACTAATTAGCGGGGTTTTTTTTTCATATTTTGGAAGAGCGGCTCCCTCCACTTTATCTCACCGGTTAACGCGTCCCTGGAGTGGAAGCCGCGGCGCGACCTCTGGGAAACCCGCCGCTTCAATTGGACCCGTGTGCTCGGTAAACACAACGCCGGCACTGTCCCGCGGCTGATTATGTAAAACGCGGCGATGGAGGCCGGTGTGGGCGTCCGTGCACATGTCTAACCGGGAAAAACTGTCCCCGCCTGCGCGGAGCGTCGCGGAGCGGGCCGAAGGAGCCGGTCGTCGCTGCCTCCGCTGAATAAACACCGCCGGTGTATCGATGGCGGCTGGCTGGAGCTCTGAGGGAGGAGGGGGGGGGTCGTTTAGAAAAAAAGGGAGGCGGGACTCTCCGACTACACAATCCCGGGAAAACGATGCATCTGTAGCCAGAACGCTCACGGAGCCCTAAATGTTTACTCTGATAAAGGAGGGAGAGCAGAAGCAGAGACGCAAGCGAGATCCAGTCGTTGGAACAGAGCGGCTTCCTGTGTTTACATCTCAGGGCTGTCCACCGCTACGCTGACAAATCTGTGTGACCTTTCAAGGCAATAGAGACTAAGCGTGGCGGATGAGGGGGAGATAGATTTCTGTGATGAGCGTTCTTCCTGCATGCACTGCGTGACAGCTTGTTGCGCAGTGCAGAGGAAGTCAGATCGGTCGGGATTCTGTCCAGGAGAGACGTTTGAGACACGAGTTTGTCTTTCCAAAAGCGTCCGTCTTCAAACGGCTCAGCCAGGACGACTTAAAAAGCAGGAAATACATTGCTATCTAATTTTCCGATGAACTACAGGACGAGGATGCTAAAAAAAAACATACACTGCTTCATTTCCCAAGCAGTAGCGAAAGCGACAGTCGCAGTTTAGGACAAGAGGACTCCAGATGCTGTTATAAAAGTCCTTCAGTCTTTGTTTTTTTTTTTTGGCTTAATCCGATTTATCTTCGGACAGAAGACTTCAGTCACTCTTTTTAATCTCACCAGTGAAGTTTCACGTCCTGGTCTGTCGAAACTTCAATATTTAAACTGGCCAAGCGGCGTTGATGGGACTCTCTCCGTGCGCAGTAAGCGAGCGCAGGAGGGGGGGGGGACTGGGACTCGCTTTCGCTCCGCAGACCGCTGGAGCAGAAGAGTTGCGCTGCAGAGCCCCCGCAGCCAAAACAGTTCCCCTAAGTGGATGCTGTCACACTCATTAGTGGGGAAAAACTCCCATTTAGAGGAAAAAGCTGAAACGTTAGCCGCTCGGAATGCTGGCGTTTCTGCACGTGGTGAGAGCAGCGGAAAGGGGGGAGGCACCTATTTTTCAGTCATTATGAAATGAAGCAACTTAGCGTAGTTAATGTACATCCACCTCCAGGAGGTCCTATAGAACTCATTCAGCTTCGACACCTCCAGCCCTAATCTGTGGGGGAACATGTCTGCTGTCGCGCAGGCTAATTTTGGGATTTGTGTCGCCCAACCGTCGCTCTGCAGCATCAGCACTTAAGCTTCGTGTGTGTGTGTGTGTGTGTGTGTGTGTGTGTGTTGGCATTTTGCAAAGCGGCTCATTTCAATGGTGTCTGACATTCACGGAGCTGTCAGCCGTCACGCTCGATCACGCAAACGAACGTTTTTTTTCTTTCTCGTGCTGTGAAAAATTAAAGCTGATGAAATATAGATCGACGGCCTGCGTTGGCAGCACGACTCGCAGCCTTTCACGCACGACTCGCAGTGTTTGACTTTGTGGCATCCCGTCCCGCTATTGGCCGGCGTCTATCCCAACCCGTAGGACGAACGTGAGCCGCCCCCATCGCCACCCCGCTAACGAGACGGCATCAGAGCCGCCGGGCCCGACCCGGGAAACGGCCAACTATGGATATTCGGCGATGATGTCATCCAGTGCCGTCCCACTCCCGGCGAGCTCTGACAGCCCCTCGCTCGTTTGACTTCTAATCAATAACCCCCGTCTTTGTTTACTCACTCACACACGTCCGAGCTGACGGGAGGTCGAGCTTGATGGCGATTGGCCGCTAGGGCCCGCCGGTGCAAACAGGAGGGAGAAGCCTCCTTAATTGGACACATCATTGTGGCTGACAATGCCGGTCCCATACGGATCCAGGCTGCGTGGCTCCATGTAACACGGCCGAAAGTGTTGCAGTGTCCGAACACAGAGAACAACTTTTGAGGCAGTGTCGCATCGAGGAGGAGCTTGCCTGGGGCTGTGGCCTATGCGAGACCCCCCCCCCTCCCCCACGCCGTGGTGAGTGGCCCTGATTTGCAACGAAATCTGGTGTGGCCCCTCATGAAGGTCGAGCGAAAGGCAGCTGATGGCCTTTGGAATCTTCACCGCTTCATTCGAATATTGAACCTTAGGCAGCGCAGGTGGCAGAAACAGCAGTTTTTCAACCTTGTTGGAGTCGCACTACACTTTTTTTGTTTGTGTTCGACGAAGAAAAAGTCCAAAAGACACTCTGGAGCCTGTGTGCATGAGGACATGATCTCCTTTTTGTACCTCATTGGGGAGTTTGTCAGCTACTTTACGCGTCCACGCAGATTCTCCTGCCGACGCTCCACAGACTGCAATCCTTCACGGATCCTTCTGCTCCTTCACTTTCACATTAGCACTGCTTCGAGGAGGAAGCTGGTTCATTCTGGATGAGTTTCTGTGAATTGATATTATTGCTGCTCTCGCTCTGGTCCCTTTTTTTTTTAACTTGCCCTGGTAATGACACAGTTCGATGTCAGATCTGTCGATTTCGGCCTTTTCCGTTCGCCCCTTCATCTGAGACGACGCCGACGTTATACCCCGCTAACTGTTTGGACGCGGCGCGCGCCTGGGTGAGCGGCATCGCCGCTGACAGCGGCGGCAACCGCCGCAGCAGCAACGCTCGCTCAGACAAGGGAAGACGGAGACGATGGTTCCCCCGGCCGTCAAGTCGGCGCGGCGTGTTTGTGTGTGTGTGTGTGGGTGGGGGAGGATAAGACAGGACTCCCACACCCTCGGTGCCTACAGTGTTCACATCCTTCTACTGGTCCTGTCAAGCTGTCAGGACGCGTCCATTCGCATGCGGACGGGCGCACGGAGACACGGAGGAAAGGGCGTGTGTTTACCGTGCCGTGAGCCTGGGATTATTTTAGTGTCACATGCGATCTGCTCAACAAGACCGGCTTGTTCCCGCTTCAGTTCAGCTCTATGTATATATCTATATATAGTGATATATAGATATTTTTCCCATGCAGGGGGGTCACATTTGTAGCCAAGAGGTCAAAAGCAGCCCAGTTGAATCCAGTGTTTTGTCGGAGTATATTTGCATCAGTGTGTGCGATTTAATAAATGTGACACAACACAGAGAGCCCGACTTCAACTGCAGACAGCAGGTGAACACTACATGTTATTAACTCACTGTAACGATGTAGATCAAGATTTCCTCACGAATTTGAGCTGTTTTTTAACTTGAAGCGGCATCAAATCGGATCTTTTTGTTAGTCTTCCTTCTTTACGCCGGAATAAAAGTTTAGTTTAGGGGTTTTTTTTTTATGTTCGATGATTCTACTGGTCCAGATTTGATCCAGTGAAGCCAAACGAGGCCCCTGAGCTCCAATGAGTGTGACCCCCTCCGCCGTTTCGGAAGCTGCTCGAAAGAGAGATGAAACGGAGAGAAAAGGAAGAAGATGAGTCGGTCAGTAACGTGTCGCCGAGTTCTGTCGGCAGGAACCGCAGATCCAAGAACTTTTAGTTCCACGGTTGGGAATCAGGGAAGGAAGGTACGTTCAGTGCAGCCACTTGTTTCTGTCCTTGTGAGGACCGGCAGCTTCTGTGCCCCGAAAACGCTGCTTTCTAACTGTAAACAAACCGGGAAACATGTTTCTTGCATCGAGAAACTTTGTTGTAGTTATAATTTTCTGTTTCTATGGATCTGCAATTCCTGAAGTGTCCGTTATTTATCTCACATGCTGTTTTAGAGGACAAACTGTTGCATGTAAAACGCGAGCGGGGCCGGAAGCGTTGCAGGTTAACTGCTCCTCGCGGCTGCTCTGAGTCTCACTGCTGCGGAACAGAAACTGCCCTGTGCATGCTGATAATGCGGGAGCCGCTGGAGCTTCTCGGTCGAGTGGGTTTCTCGACCAGTGGCAAGGGGGGTGGGGTCTTCATCTGCAGCCTGGTAGGAGGCGAGAAGGAGAGCTCGGGGGAGCTGGGCTCGCCGAGCGTGAGTCAGGATGAGCTGTGAGGCCAGCTGCTTGTGTCCACGCCATCCCCGCTGCGCTTCGGCGGTGGCCCGATGATTGACACGTAACAGAGACGATTCTGCTTTGTCCCTCTCTGTGGTCCCTTCCCTCCTCTGCTGTCCTCCTCCCTCCCTTTTTCTCTTTCCCCAGCTCCTGATGTTTTGGGTCTTTTGTCTACGCTCGTGGACTCTGTCCTCGTCCGTTTCCCACTCTGTGTCCTCTCCTGTCGTCCCCCTCTCAGGTTGTGCCCTCTCCTGTTGCCAGCACCTCTCTTATGTCATGTCTTTTTTCTCTGTCCTCTCCTTCCATCTGTTGTCTTTGGATTGATGAGAATCAGTCCACCAAGTCCGGTCTTGTTTTTTCCGATGTATGTACTTACCCTATTTTTCCTGTTTCCTTTTGTCCTCCCATGTTTTAGCCCCCCTCCTCTCCCCCCTGTGTCCCTCTTCTCCTCCTCTTTCCTCTAATCACCTCATGTCCTTCTATCTTCTGTCCTCTCCTTGCCCTCTCAAAGCCGCTTCCTTTCTTCACATCTTCTCGACCCGCTCACGTGCTCTCTGTCTTTTATCTACTCTCTTTTCATGTCCTGTCCTCTCCTCTTTCATGCTGCCTCCTTTCTCCGCTTTCATGTCCTCCTCTGTGTCCTCTTCTCCCTTTGTGAAGTCCCCGCTTTCTCCTCAGTCTCGTTCCCTCTTACTTTGTGCCCTCTCCTCCTTCATGTCGTCGTCTTCACCCCATTTTGCTCATTTAATTTTATAAGTCCTTTCCTCTTGTTGCTTACCCACCCCGTCCCCCCTAGGCGCCCCCTAGCTGCTTCCTCACCCGCCTCCTTGACTTGCTTTGCATCCTTGCATCTGCAAGTCGACCCATCAAGCGAGCATCGGTGTTGCCTGGCAACAAGTGTGCGAGCGGCATGTTTGTTTTTAGCCTAATCAAAGGGAGCAGAGCTGATTAGTCGTAAGTGTGTGTGTGTTTGTGTGTGTGTGTGTGTGTGTGTCTCTCACTCAGGTCCA
>JASSRZ010000856.1:0-11662 GCA_032164315.1 Malacoctenus gilli
CCCCCCCCCCCCCCCCCCCCCCCCCCCCCCCCCCCCCCCCCCCCCCCCCCCCCCCCCCCCCCCCCCCCCGCAGAATAACGTCCCCACCGAGACATTTCTGCCCAAATTGCATCAGCTGAGTGTGCAGCTGTGGCCCCAGATTAGACGTGCAAACGGACGGGATGCTGGGTTTACCAGTCGGTCGGCGAAATAATGTAATGCTCTGGTTGTGGATAGGGTGGGGGGGTGAAGGGGTGGGGCGGGGGGGGGGGGTCCAGCTGGAACACTTAAACCGGGCCAGAGAAGCTGTGTTGAAAGAGTCCAGCTCACTAATCCATACGATTTCCTGCATCTTTTTGTGTTTCTGTGACTTTTTGGGCTGTAATTCCACTTTTTTTCGCTTTAAAGTGAAATGTGTTGACATCTCTGTGTTGGAGCGATATTCAAGTACGCGTTTGCCTCTGGGCGGAGAGAGAAAAAAACAAAGAAAAACGATTGTTTGCGGCGCAACAAAAAGTGCAGTTCTGGAACACTTCAGCTCGTCCACATTTCTCACGTATGTTCAGCCGCGGAGTCATCCCAGCCCACGTACCGGGAAGAAACTGTGCAGAGACAGAGTGGCAACTCCAACCATCACAGGTGTTTTTGTGTGTGACTCACACATCCACAGTCACACATACAGTATGATCCGACGTGCACCATCTATTTCTACAGATTTAACTGCCGGCGTCCTTTTTTTTCCCCCCGCAGCCTCCGGATGTCGCTGGGATGAGTATTGCTTAAAAACCTCATTCTAAATCCTGCATTAAACTATCAACCTCTATATGAGGACTAATGATGGTGGAAACAGCTCGAAATGACACTCCACCCAAAGTCCACTTACCAAAACAACAAATACTCGGGAAAGGTTCGCGCACAGGCAAAAACAACCGTGATGAAAATAGCAAATGGATTACTCCTCCGACGGAGCCCTGCAGCGGATTAGCATTACACCATCAATCTGCTATATTTTAGAGATAGAGACGGACACGAGAAGAAAGAGCTGGGGAACAGAGGAGCAGGGAGGGGAAGATTAAGGGAGGAATTATGTAATCGTTCAATTCATTTCAATTAGGCCCTGCCAGGAGCTTCATAACAGCCCCGGTGGGCGCGCCCATCGAGCAATTAAGGTTGAAACGTGAGAGCCAAACAAGTTGGTCGGATAAGTTTTCAATCAGACAGCTGGCGCTGTCGCCAAGGCAACCGTAGTAGATGCTATCCGTCTGGACGCATGTAGCCCAAACAACCTGCACACAGCATATAACCGTCGCCATGGTTACGATCGAGTTATGAGGTGGTGTTTTTCACGAGTTAAGTTATGCTTTGTGGATCCCCTCTCTGTGGACCCAGCCTATTAAGAGTAAAGCTTGGCTTCCACCATTCTTGGTTGAACATGACCAGTAAACTGTGACCATGGCAACAACCCGAGCAACACTGGACTCTCTCATTTGCAAGTATCCAACTCAGCGTGTTCGCAGGCTGCGTTTGTGTGGGTGCGACTGGTACGAGAACTAACCGACCTCTCCGCCACAAGGAGGGAAGCAAACACGCCGGGATTCGAGTCCAGGACTGCAAAAAGCTACGTACGCATTTCACAGCCGAGTATCTTCCTCCTCTTCCTCATCCTCCTCCACTGCAGGTGGGGAGTCGGAGCGGGAGAGAGGGGGGTAGACGGAGCGCAGATGTGTCCGGTTTGACAGGAAACATACCGAAGATGATGAGTTAATTATTTTGAGGCATCAAAGCGGGTGGAGGGTTGCTCGCTTGCAGCATCCTCGAATAAAGAGGAGGCTGCGGTTTGGATCGCATTGCGGTGCTTCGGCGAGTGCAGGCGAAGCTCAGCGAGACGAACTCACGTCTGACCAGCTGAGGAGTCGAGAGCACAAGTAATGCTGCGCATGGAGTTGGAGGAGTTTGGAATCCATACTGTGTAACAGTGTGAGGTGAATGATAGTGATAGTAGAGACTGACAGGGTTCGGCCAATATGGAGCATCAGCTGTTGGGATCCGTCCCGTGGTCCAGTGAGCTCACAGCTCGCACGAAGCATGCAGATGGAGTCCAGACGTTGCTCACTGAGTCCTTTTTCCGCGCCATTTCCCCCCATGTTCAGACACATGCGAGCTCGCACTCGCTCTACTTGATTCAACCCCTTTTCTTTTATTTGGCTGTGCAGACGGTTACTTTTTTCGTCACAAAGTTGGTCACATTTTTCTTGGAGGCATCAGAGTCCTGTCTTTTGTGCGAAAAGTTGAAGCAGGAAAGGTTACCAGATGGTGGTCTGTGCTTCGAGTTGGAAAAAGAGATCCTGAAGCAGTCAAAGGGTTTGAATTACACTTTTTTCAGAGTCAAGCTCAAAACGTTCCTGTGTCCGTCGTGACGGGCTCCAAAGGAAATCCAGGGTCGTTTTCACGGGGTGTTTCGGCATTTCATAACATGCTTGCGCCACACTGCGCCCTGGCCAAGCCCTCTGATGACCACTAAGCACCATTTACACGGGGTTAATTGTTTTTCCGGCAGGACTTGACCAGCGGCGATAAAAGTGTGATCTGACAGCACTGTGCGGGCGGCTGTGATGTAAATGTCTGCCCTCCGGCACTTGCTGGACAATCCAACAAATTGAATCTATTAATCACTTTTAGGTGTGTGTTTGTGTGTGTCAAAATGACAGAGGGCGAGAGAGAGAGAGCGCTCCATCAGTAAGCCCTTGTGATAATCTCCCTTGCGGTTTAGTCAATAATATCAGCAGCGATGGGTGGAGGGGGGAGAAAAACAGCAAAACAACAAAACAAAGGTCACAGCTGAGAGCCGCCTTCTCGTTGTGAGATATTTGGTGAAGGTGTGATGATGAGGAGCGTCGCATGGAGGAAAAGGGGGGGAACCAGGAGCGTTCAGACCGAGGCTGGAATTAAGACGTCGCTGTCACATAATAGCCTTCAGATTGCATAATCTTCAAGCTTAATGCACCATTAGCAGTGCGAGTTTAACCAGCTCTGGTTAAGTTTCACAAGCTGGAATTCGGAGTCTCAGATGTTCATGTATCTGCGTTGGGCTCAGCAGTGCTGAAGCTGATCCCAGGACAGGTCGATAGTCGAACAGAGACACTATGGCTCACACGTCTTTGGCTCCAACTCCTGGGGACTTTCTACCATCTCAGCCTTGGAAAACTTCTCAGAACTTTTATTTTGAAGGCTCCTGCTTTGGCATGTTGGTAAAAGTGGGTGTGTCCATCAGTGTTCGGCTTTACTGTAATCATAAGTCATCGCAGATGAACAGGGCACAAAGATAAGAACCAATCAGGAATGAAGCTTGGATTTAAATGAAGACAAAAGCAGTTGTTTTTGTCAAACAAAGACTATTTTCTCTTAAACGTAATGAGGAATGTTGATCTTGTCAAACTACATGATCAAGGAACAATCAAAGGTGTTACCAACTGATTTATTCTTAACCTTTGCTGTCATTGTAATCTTGAATAAGCACTATAAAAAAGTTCTCATTACCTCTTTATTTGATGTTTTTTAGAGGTAGAAAGCTGTCTGAAGCAGGTAGAGGATGCACGTAGTAGGCTGGGCTAAAAATGCATGTAATGCTATGAAATGCTCTATTCAAATCATCAAGCACTCAGCAGGAATCGGCATTTGCTCATACAATAGGAGAAAATCATCACCACCAGCAGTGAGCGTGGTCTGTGTTTGCCACAGAGAGTGCAGACAGCGTTCATGAGCAAAGACACACAGACTGCGCAGCACAGCGATGCACCAAGAGAGACGTGCGTAGGTTCACCTCGAGACAAAACGAGCTGCAGGAATGTCAGGAGTGTGTTACGATGGGAGAGTGGAATGGAGGGCGGATGGAGGAAGATCCACGGACGAGCGTGGCCGGCGAACGAGCGGTGGGGTTTCATTGCAACGACGGTTGACTTCTGATGGAGGACAACAGTTTGACCAAACGGGGGGACGTCACTGGACACAGTGCGGCGCTTTGACGTTCAGTCGAGTGAGTTTGTTCAGCTTTGAGACAAATCTGTGGATGATAGCGACTCGTAAGAGGATGATGATGGTGCTGATAAAGGGAGTGCCGACCAATCATCGCCCCCCCCCCCCCACCCAATCGTCTCACAAAGACGTCTTCGCTTGATGGGGATGGAATGGTCAGGGGACTGGAGGTGGGATGGATTGACCAGTGAGACACAGAGAAGAGGGGTGGGGGTGTGGTAAGGACAAACAGGTCGGACCCGGTACCTTGCGCTTGCGTTCGGCCCGTTCCCGGGAACGCCTCCTCCTCTCTCTGGCTTTCTCCAAAGCCTTCAGGTCCGGAGGCTGGTCCATCTCGGACCGGGCCTTCTTAATGTGAGCCGCGGCGTGAGCCATGGCGGTCCCGTCCTCTCACGCAAAACAAAAGCGTTCACTTTTCAGGAGTCCTCCCGGTAAGGTTGCCTTATCGGCCGGGAATAGAAGGACCAATCATCCGACGCGGGAAGCCGCCCCTGTTGCCTGACCAGGTGATTGTCTTCTTGCCCAAGGACAAAGTGACACCAGTGTGTGAGGCTGGGGAGAGGGGAGAGGCAGCGCCGGTATCCTCACTCCTCCAGCTCTCCTCACCCATGCGCCGAGCGTGAGGCGATTGCAAGTCTTCCTCCCTGCTGCCTGGATAACTGCATCTGAGACACCAATGGGAGGAGAAGAGGGGAGGTCTGCTACACGCCATCAAGAGGTAAGATCGTAGACCAATAGGGGAGCCGGAGAGACAATCTGACCCCTCCCTCAGCCACTCGAGCTGCAGAGGTAGCAAGCAGATGCTATGGGAACCCAGGAAGCCTGTGATTTGGACTCTCCCCTAAACACATGACTTCCCTGCCCATAATGTACCACACGGGGGGGAGGTAGTCGTCGACATAAATAGGGATGTATTGGGGGGGGATTAGCTGCAGAGAAGGGGGGGGGGAGTAAGAGGAAACAGTATGTAGGAGGGGATACAGGACACGGAAGCATCAGCATGTGTCCTTTGGAGAAAAAAAAGAGCATGGGATGTACCACTTTTGATGAAATCAGAGGGGGAAGGGGAGTGGATAGCGCTCCAAAAACATTGACCACCTGCCCCCCCTCATTGGTAGAGTCCGTGGGGTGACTGGGAGATTTCACAGCTCCAGTGCAAACACACACTCACACATAAATACACAGAGAGACAAACGCACCAGTCAGTTGATTGAATAACCTCTAAAAAGCAGCTACAGAACAGAGGGATTTGGGGTCTGACTGCAGAAAGAAACATGAAATAAGTGTGCTTTTATGTATGCATGAATTTGTTAATGTGTTCACCCTAAATTGTGTGCACCAGAGGATGAAATGAAGCCATGTCCCTGCCCTGAGTATCGCTTTACAAGCCGATCAGCCCGAACAGTCGCTGTCCGCGGTGCTGAAATAAAAGGCGCCGCCACTCAGCAGCAGCTCGCCGCAGCCTCTTAGGCTCGTGTTTGCGCTACAGAAATCGGAAGGCAGCACAGCCAACAGACACAGTGTCCATCTATCCAAAGACCTCCTCGTGAACCGTCCTCCATCAGCATTAACACGTGCTCCCTTCCCATCAAAGCATTATCCCTCACTGCCACACGAACAAGCCCTCGGTTTGACACTCAGTGAAGTCATCGACTGCAGTGTTCATCGCCATCGCGGGCCTCGCCCTTTTCTGCTTTATGATTCTGTGGCGCCATCGTGTGGCCCGAGGTGGCATTACAACTACAGAAAAAGAAAAACAAGTCTGCTCTCTTGTTTACTTAAACTAGACCAGTTTTGAGAAGAAAATGTATTCAGGTGACAGATATCAGGGTTTCTCTTCAATGGATAAAGTCAAGACAAGTAAATTTCTCAAGCAAAGCTGACGGAACTCCAACTGCTGAAGCTTTACACCAACTCGAAGTCGCACTGAATCTCTCTGTCTGCTAATCTTGCCCAGATCTTTACTAAACAGACAGGAAGGGATGAGGGGCTCTTTGCATTATACGCGTAATCTTTCCGGGGGTCTCAAAACTGATTACAGGACCTCCTGCTACTCCCGCCTCTCCTAAGCGTTGACGGCGCGTCACCACGCACGTGGAGTGTGACCCGAGCGGAGCCGTGACCTCTGAGCCAGCGAGGCTCAGGAGGCGTTAGCTCGAGTAATTGGTTCAGGAGTCGAAGGAACTGTGTTAGCGGACCGTGTTGTCCAGGTAATCCGAGGCTTGGCGGCTGGGCCCGCCTCCAGACCAGTTTTGAGCGACTCGCTGCATATTTGGTAGCTTCGATACAAGACTACTTAAAAGCAAGCTCAGGTTGTACTTCCCAGCTGTGGCATCTTAGCGCACGTGTGTCCTGCTGCAGCACTGCTCCCCTTTATCCCTCCCAGTGTGGCTCAACTTACCTGAAAGAGAGGAGAGAAAACAAGATTTAGTTCATTTCACCTTTGCTCATATAAACACAGAAGTTTCTCACCAACTTTCAGTTTGGTTTCTCAATAAACCAAGAATTACCCTGCAGGATTAATAAAGTATTTCTATCCTATTCTTTATTAAAAACCTTCATTGTGTTTCCCTCAGGACATTATGCAGAGTTGTGAACACGCACACCAGACAAACAGGCGCTATGAGCTTCACAAACAACCCCAACCTGCCTCCCATAGGTGCCTCCATGGAAAGCATGGATGCTCTGTTTTGGTGGTTGTGGTTGTGGTAGAGGTGTGGTAGTGGGGTGGTCTCTGGGGGGCCGCAGGGTAGACAGACAGGCTCCGTTTAGGTGGCCACGCCTCAGCCGCTCCGACCCGAGAGCACGCCGTGATTAACACATTTGTGATTGGAGCGCGAAATTAGCACCCCTGTCACAATTTGCATTTTGTAAGTGAGTGGGAGCATATGTCCCATGTGGAGTGTTATCTGTTCTCATTGTGTCTTTCCATGTGATGAATTCTTCCACCAACCCATTCAAACACAATTCCTCACCTCTGACATGATAACATTCGGAAACCATTGGGGGTGGGGGACAATGTGTGTGTGTCTTTGTGTGTGTGTGTGTATTTTGAGTGCATCTATGACTATCTTGGCTCGGAGGCCCGAGGGGGAGGGTCTTTAATTTATCACCACTGCCAAAACAGCTGAGTGATTGCTCCGCTGCTCAGATTGAGCCGTAATGTGTGTCAGCTTGCCACCACAGTTAGCCAGATAGCATCGAGCTTCCCTAAACAAACAAGCTTCCCTTCAAATCAGCGACGGCACCCGAGGGACCAAAGCAGACCAGCCTGACCGGGTGTCACGTTTCAAGTTTAATCGCTTGACACTGTCTCACTTAATTTGCTATTAATTGTACAACTAGAAGAAGAAGAGCCCCTCGTGTATAGCGAGGAGTGGTGACAATTATGATGCAGTGATGATCTTTATTCGTTTACTACTCTGCAAGACTTCACTTGGTACTCGGGGTGTGAGAGATTTAACCCATGCTGCTGTTTAAGCTGTTTTACTATGTGATCTGTCATCGTAGGAAAACACACAACACATAATGTTCAGTTTCTACCCCAACCAGGATCTTTCCTGTGACCAATAAAGCAGCAAACTCGACAACAAAGCCCAAATAAAGAGCCTACAAAAGAAGGTGCCCCGGTTGAATTCGCCCCCACGAGCCCTCCCGCCTGCACAGGGAAGTCTATTAACCACAACCACACGTGCCCCAACAATAATAATTGATCTCCACCCAAGCATTGCCTTCATTTTCCCGTAGCATCTCCTCCAACTCCGTGGCTGCTCTCTGTCAGCCATCGCCTAGCAACAAGAGCATGGGGCGTGGCGAGCAGCGACAGCGGAGAAGGGGAAGGGAGAGAGAAAGGCTCGCCATGGGGCCAATGTGCTTTATAACCGAGTCCCAGGGGTTTCATTAGCACAGGCTTCTCTCACCGAACGAGCACACACACACACACACACACACACACACGCACACGCACACACAAAGGCAAGAGGGCCGATTTGTGTGCATGATCGATGGAGAAGACGTGTCATAACTGCTATTATCTGAATGTCAGATGTCATGAATGGAACAATCAGCTGTTCTCATCTTCACTGCCAGTGGACACAAAAGGGCGAGCGAGCATTATGAAGGCAGGGCGAGCCGGAGAACGGGCGTGGCCGGGGCAGTCGATTCATCAGCGTAGGGTTGGAGGGAGGCAAACGAGCCGTCCCAGAATCCCCCCGAGGCCGTGATGACATCATTCATCGCTGCTCTCCTTCACATTATTCATCCGCACACACTCACACACACACACACACGTGTCTTTAACATGTCCTAGTTTCTGCTCTGCTGCTTGTAAAACGATGAGTTGAAAACTAAGGACAACCACGTGCAACACACACACACACACACACACTTCCGCCTGTAGGTGGAGTCTATCGAGTCCCTGTTTTTAGCATCACTGGTGGTTATAAAAAGATCCCGACGCGGGAGTGAGTGGGCGCGTTTGGGAAAAAAACAACAGTATTCCTCGTTAGACTTGGCAAGATGGCTGAAAAGTGTGTCTGTATTCAAACACTGCAGTTTTTAATAAGCCACGAGGGAGAGTTAGCAGCACAAAAAAGCACATCTCATTCTGAAAGTCTTCATCATAAAAAAAACAACTTCCCTCCATTGAAGCCGTCAGTCCCACTGAATCATTTCCTGTCATCTGAACGGATTATAATAATTAGTACGTCATCGGAATACCACTTCAAATCAAGTGTTGCACACTGATGCAAAGGCCGACTTAACTAGCTCGATAGCCTTTGTCTGGGATAATAAGCCTCTCGGATTTCAACCCCCGTGTAAAAAGACAGGGCAGGGAATCCTGGTGGAGAGAGGGGAAAAGGGGGGAAGAGGGGGAGGGATTATGACCCTGAGAGAAAAGGATGGTTCCTCCTCTGAAAGAAAGACGGGGGGTTTTGCCTCAAAAGGCTCAAACGATCCGTTTGACAGGTTCAATTAGAGAGTCGGGTTGCGGGAGGAACTCCTGAGAAAAGCTCAGTGAAAACATCCACAGTGACGCGTACGTGTGGACGTCCGGACGGGTCGCCAGTCGCAAATAGTAGCCACATTTGCACACAGTGAAGAGCTCAACTGCTGCCCAGTTTCCATTTCCCACGGACACCTCCGCTGACACACACACACACGGCTGCAGTGACCTCGCCTGCCGCTCGCAGCTTACCTGGCCCGTTGCTCCGACCACCATGCCTGTGCTCATAGGTGCTCCCAAACAAGACGCTGCACCGATTCATCCAACGCGTGGGTTACTACTCCCAACGTCCAAGCCAAGACGGAAGGGGTGCAACGTGTGTGTGTGTCTGCGATTGTCTGCATGTGAGTGTGTGTCAAATGATGAAAAACAAGGGAGGGGGGGGCAGGACGGTCTTGCCGACTGCGAGTGGATTAGTGTGTAACGTGCTGGAGGTATTAACACACTGCAGCTGACACACACACACACACACACAACTGTTGTGTTTCTAAGACTTACGAGGACACACGGTTGACTTGTAATCATCGTCCTGCAGAGTCACTCTAAATCTTTAACCTGGGCTGTTGTTGTTTCCCAAACAATGTGGCCTTCATGTTGCACAGTGCAACAAGTCCCTGTGAAGTCTGTGTGGTCTGTTTCAGTCCCCACAAGTGTAGAAAAACAGCGCTGCACCCCCCCTCCACACACACACACACACACACACACACACACACACACACACACACACACACACACTGAAGGTTGTGTGCATTCTTAGAAGGGATTACGTGGACAGAAATAGAGGAGTCTTTTCTACTGACCTAGAATCTGAATGGAGCGATAAAGAGACAATGAAGGGTAGACAATGTAAAACGCGCACACACAAGTAGGGTGGGAATACAACCTGCTGCACTGACACAGTCCTACTTCTGTGAGCTCCACCCTGGTGGTGTCTCACAGGTGGTAACGTCACAGCGCTCAGCTAAATGGACTGTCAGTCGGTTCGGAGTGACCTGAAGCTCCCTTTGGGAGCCTCCCCCCCATGCTTTAAATCATTTCCTCCATTCGCTCCTCACTGCATCGATGAGAACAGATCAACGCTGAAATCAAGAACAGAACGTCTTCATCAGAACATTTTTTGATGCGAAGAAAATTACCACCCACGCACAGACGCACGCAGGTAGTTCTTATCATCCAAAGTCCGGATCATGTTTGGCCGAGAAAAAAAAAAAAGGAACCGACGTTGCATAATTAATACATCGCTGTTATTCCAGGATGATTTCTGCACTGGAGCTGTTACATGTCGCCCAGTCGATTTATTCCTAAACCTCTCGGCTGCCATGGTTAAGCCGACAGACCCCGGGGACTAAATTCACTCCCATATCTCAGATTAATGTTCATCCAACACTCGTCCGGCCGTGGACGGAGGATTTCTCAGGTTTAGGAGGTCGCTGGGGGTTATACTGATACAATGGCCTACAAAACCTTCACTTTTTAATCAGTGAAGTCTTAAAAAACTCAGACAGAGCACTGGTAGAAAATTTAGAGACAATCGAAACACCATATACATTTACGACGAGCATTTTTAAGAAAATTAACCAAAAAACGATGAGGAACCAAGACCAAAAAAGGAGGAAAAAACTGTGCTTCCACACAAGCTGCACTCGACCGCTCACCGATATCATCCAGGAGCTAAATCCCCGGAACATCTGGCTACCTCTGCACCCTCGCTCGTCCTCTCTTCTGACATATGTGTGAATCGGTGCGTTCATGAAGGCAGATGTGTTCATGCGTGTTTGCACGCGGAGATGCAAGTCAAACTCCAGATGTATTGTTGTTGTGATTACGCAACGATGTGCTTGTCCAAACAAGCGTGAGCAGAAACAAATATGTTCTTGTAAATACAGCAAAGATACAGCTTATAGTGGAAAAAGATGAATAGTACTTTTTATTAGCTTTAATTGGCTTCACTGTAATGTTTTAGCAAACACAGCTTGCTGATATGAGAGTAGGGGGGCGGGGGGGCTGTTAGGAGGACAAATATGCAAAGGTCAAAAGCTCACCTATAACACGCTCAGTGGGACACCTGCACATTTCCCTTTGTGTGAAGGAACAAGTATGTATTCCCAACGTCCTTCACACAAACATGAGGAAAGACAGCAGTGAAACATACAGCGGTGAGGTTGGGGTACATTTGTACGCATACGTGCTCTCGCAGCACACACAGACACACACACACACCCTCCATTGGGTATTGAATAATGGATGGAGGCTAAAGGAAGGGTTGGTGGAGGAGGTGCGCGAGAGGAAGGGACGGCGATTATTCAGCACGGCCCGAGGACACGGCGGCTCGCCGGAGAGGACGGAGAGCTCGATTCATTTCATAGGGAAACATCTCCATACAGAGTGTGAGGAGATCAGAGGGAGGTGTGGGGATTACCATCTGACTACACACACACACACACACACACACACACACACACACACAGGCACGCACGCACACACACACACACCCTCGCACTGAAGCTTTCTGATTGTATCAGTGACATTGATGGCAGGTGAGGGATGCGGAGGAGCAGCAGGCTGGTTAAGTGGTTTTGTGTGTGTGTGTGTGTGTGTGTGTGTGTGTGTGTGTGTGTGTGTGTGTGTGTGTGTGTGTGTGTGTGT
>JASSRZ010000858.1:0-11659 GCA_032164315.1 Malacoctenus gilli
CCTGGCAGCCGGTAAAAAAAAGCGGCACTGCCCCCCCCCCCCCCTTCAAAAAGGGAAAGAAAATCCCCCCCCAGGAGAGTGAATGAGAGCGCAGGCCCCTCCCCGTCTTTCCTGGCCCCCCTCCTCCTCCTCCTCCTCCTCCTCCAGCCTCTTTCTGACGCCCCCCCCCCCTTCTCCTGCCACTTCCTTTGACCAAAAGTCCGGCGCTGCTTTTGTCTGGCAGGAACGAGGAGGAAGTTCGGGAAAGACGGGCGGTCGATTCGGGATCACTCGACCTCATTGGAGCACGGAAGAAAAGAGGAACTCTGGGAGATTAACGTCTCTTTCTGGGAGGTAAAAAAAAAAAAAAAACCAGTCCGGGTTTCCAGTTTCCACACTGGGACTCGGGAGTTTATCAGGGACAAGAAAAACGTAACTAAAAGTCAACTTAAGCCATAAAAAGACTTCATGTAACCAGAAAAACAACAAAAAATCCAAACTCGTGATGCATTTAAGGGAGCCGTGAAATGTTGTACATCTGTGTACAAATACTTCAGACGAGCAGGATGAAGTTTGAAACTTGTTTTATCAAAGTACTGGACTATTTCTGAAGAATACTTCACTGAATTTTCCCATGACTGTGAAGCCTCCCAGCCTTCAAAATAAAAGTCTGCGGTCTGCTTTAGATCGAAACGATCGTCTTATTCTGGTTTTCTCTCTCGACTTCAGAGGAGACGAAGTCTGGGCCCTGCTGTGAACTCTGGCGTCCCCGTCGGGGTCCCTGAACCCCACTCTGGGAACCATTAAGGAAGTTTCAGTGGTTCCAGTCTGGGTTGGGGGGGGTCAGAGTCATGTGACCGCAGCGTGATGCAGTCTCCTCCTCGACCTGTAACCCGGCATCTGTGGTGAATGAATGAAAAAGCAACAGGAAGCGACGGCGCAGTCAGTGGAGCGCAGCTGCGGGGGGGGGGGGATAGGGTACAAGAAGTAGGCTATGCCCTGCTGCCACTGCCGCCGCCGCTACCGCCGCCTCCTCGCGCGCACACAAACACAGATCCGTCTCCACGCGACTCCCAGAAATGGGTCACCGCAGCGGACGCGGCGCTCGTCCTTCAGGCGGCGAGGGAGTTCAAGGTCGTTCCCGATAGCGCCTCTGTGAGGGGGGCGGGGGGACGAAACGCTGAACTCGCCCGCCCGGTCGCAGGCGAGTCCAAAGGTGGACGATGAGCGGCGGGGAAGAGACGCAGGCACCTGAACGCGGCGACCTGGAACTCTCAAACAATCAGCAGAATAGGAACTAAATCAGTACCTGGCTGAAGGTACCATTCCGTCGTCGATGCTGGCCGACGAGCGCCGTCACAGGTCGGTCGACCACGACGACTTTCCCACCAAAATAAAGGCGAAACAAATGTTTTGTTCCACCGTTTCCGGACTTATTCCCAGCGGCTCTTTCGGGCCCAGATTCTAGTTCACCCTCGTCCACGCTGGACGTCCCGCAGGAGGTCATCCGTCAACAACTGCGCCGCCGTCTCTCGGCGGCCCCGTCAGCCCCGCTTCCGACTATATTTTCCTAACAAAGCGGCGTGAAGCGAGGCCATCCGTCAGCGTCCGCGCCGACGCCGCTCCCACCGGACGTAGTGGCTAAAAGCGGCGCCGGCGGAGGGTCACGAACCTCCGGAGTAATCCAGGAGCGTCTCCGAATTAGGACTAGAATGAGCCGCAAGGTGGAGAGAAAAGAGCGAGTGGGGGAGCTTTGTGGACTGGAACAAGCGCCGAAACCCCCCCGTACCTGTCGGTGACGCCCCGTCTTCAGCTTCTGGAGGCCTGAGAAACTCATGGAGGGCTCGTCTGAGCATCGCAGGAGCTCAGGCCGGCATCTTCGTGCTCTCCTCGTCCGGACTGAAAGGATCGAGAGAAAGAAACAAAACGCAGACTGTTGAGTCGGCAGAAGAAAAAAAAAACAAAAAACGGAGACGCGTCGACCGCTGCCGAGCTGGAAACCCCGAAACGTGACGAGCGTGTTTGGAGAAGTCGGCGAGAAAGAGGAAAATCTGAGTCACGACGGCAAAAAAACAGAAACCGGCTTCACATGCAGGAAGGTTGCGACGGAGGGCGTTTTTTCCATGTCAACAAGAAGAAAAGACGTTTAAAACTGACACTTTTCCAGGACGCGGCGGATCTCATAAATAAAGCGACGCAGTGAGAAGCTTGGACGAGCCGTCTGGATTAACTCGGGTCCATCTGGAGCCAAGCAGAGAGTCCAGCTGCGTCTTATTAAACAGACGCATTACTGGTCATGTCATATCTCCGTCTGAGATAAAGGCACCAGGAAACTGCACTCAGGACGTTATATTTAGAGTTTATTCGGGTCCAAACGGAGAAACTGGAACCTAAAGTGTCAGCGTCACGCTTGGAGTTCGGCTAACGACAGTTTAACGTGAAGATCCATTCAAAACTTCAAATATACAGGTGAAAAAACAGATTTTTTTTCTTTGATCACGTCTTGTTTTTAGGTCTTTTTCATCTGAAATGAGTTAAATCTACTTGATGACATTTAGTTTGTTGCACGAGGAGCCATCTGAGGCCTGCAGTTAGCTGCAGGTGTTTATTTAAAAGCCCCCCATACACACACACACACAAACACACCTGCTGTCCCACACTGACAAGCATAAATCCTCAGGATCTTCCAGGATCTTCAACACAGAACCCTCAGAAGGGGGGGGTTTACCAGCGCCCCCTACCTGCCCCCTCGAACCCGATGACACTGAGCGACGGGGAGCGTTTTTCCCAAAATCTCGCGGTGGAGAGGTCGAAAGGAGATTTAATCCGCAGACAGAGGGGCCGCCGAGCGCACAGCTGGACGCACAAACAAAAGGAAAAAAAAAAACAATCCCGAGTCGGCCGAGGTCGCGTGTTCTTTATCCCCCAAAAAGTCGGATTAGTCCCGTTTAATCGGGATACTTTTAGCCCAAAAATATTCCTGGATTTTACTCTTTTGAGCTCTGTTTGCTGATTTTTGTGTCTCTCGTGGCAACTTTCAAATAAACCAAACGAAAACATAAACAGAGCTTCTTTTTTCTGACATATTCGGAGATAAAAACTGCACTTTTGTTGTATTTCTCCCTCAGACCAGCTGCTAATGGAAACATACAGCTTTTAAGGGACAAAGCCTTCAGTGTCTCGCTCATGCAGCTCCTCTGCCATCACTGCGTTGCATAAGCAGAGTAATAAACTATGAATAAACTACATTTCGTCCCTTTAACCACTGCAAAGACGGACTGATATTCGACGCACATTTATGACATAAACACCGGGCTGCAGGTCGGGGGGGGTCTCTTACGAGGGTCTGAGATAAACTCGGACGCCTGTTGGGAGCGGTGGTCCCGTATTTTCCAGCGTGGCGTTCCACGGAGGAACTTGAAGCAGCATCGAGGTCCAAAGTCTCGTTAACACGCCTGTTATGGAGCTTCTTCTTTGGCAGATACTTTTTAGTACCTACTCATCAAATTAGACCTATTTTCGGTCCAGAACGAAGGACCTGGAAGTCCTTGAAGCACCGCCTCCTGACTTGATGTGATTGAACACTCGCCAGTCTGTGTGTGGAGGTGATAAAAGCTCAGTTGGGGCGTTGAATCGGAAGGTGGAGAGCATTTTCCTGAATGGACGGCGGCTCATCGTTCAGATACTCGCCGTCGCTTCAACTCCCCTCCGCCTGCCCGAGTGCTTATGCAACGTGGTGACGCAGCGCCCGTTCGAGCGAGCGTCCCTCCCTCCGCCCACGGAGCTCCTGATCTACACCTTCACCCCCCCCAGACATCTCCTCACCTCCCTGCCCCTCTGCAGGTGGTCCGTCCGTACGTCCACCGCGTGTCCGCCGCTCGTCCATCTCGAGGCCTCTCAGCTAGAGATAATCAGGCCAGGAATCACACAGAGCGCGAGCGGGGAGAGACGTATTCAAAAATACCCAGACAACCAATCGGGAGGAGGACGGGGGGGGGGATGAGAGGGAGGGGGGGGTCGTCCCACTTACATAAGTCCTGTTACACACTGGAGCTCAGCAGAGTAAACACACCAGAGTTTGTCTCCTTGTTTCGTCTGTTTGGCTTGAGCTGGTGTGAAAGCTCACCTGAACCCCGGAGCGCTTCGATGGCGGTTTCTAATTCACAAACCTTCAAAATAAAAGCATCGTCTGGTGGGGAAAACGCGGCAGAAACGCGGCGTTGTCGTGTCTTTGGGCGTGAAGGTCTGTGGGATGCACAGCAGGGAGGGATTACAGCAGACAGCTGAAACAGCTGAGAGAAGGGAGAGGGGGGGGCGAGGCGAAGACGGGGGCTGGGAGGTGAATTAAACACCAAACAGAAGTAGGAGTCAGAGCGGCTGCAGGCGTGTACCGTACATCAGCACATACGGGCCTCCCTGCAGCAGCTGCGAATGTCACGATGGCGCTCGCTCACGCAGCCAATCACAGCTGCCCGTGGGAAAAGGGCACGCTGTTTTGCAGCATTCTTAAAAAAAAGAACCCACACATAATCATCCACAAGTGGCAACGGAGGACGCCGACATGCGCTGGAAACTGGGCTCCGCTTACAGTTTTCGAGTCATGCGCCGGGAATCGGGCCAAACGCAGAAACACACACGCACACACGCGTGCGCGTCATTTGCATCCGTCAGAAACCGGACGTCGACGTGACGGCGCATCTGCTGCTTTCGACTTGAGGTTTGAGTTTCGGGCTCGTCGTCGAAAGCGATCGGAACCGTACCCGGTACTCCAGCGGTAAAAGTACCCAGGATGCCGTGCTCGGGACTGCGGCGAGGTGAAAACCTGGGCTGGTATCCGCCAACCTCAGCGGCCAGCTGAAACCGCCTGAGCTTGTTTCTGTTGTGTCAACACGGGCGAGTGTGGATTCAGCATATCGCCGCAGTTTTTGTCCAGCATGACACCGCGGCGCATTCTCAATGATCTGCAGCCCGCCTGCGACACCAAAAAAGAAAAACCCCAATCAGCTCATCTGACACACAAAACACAGACCCCCACCGGGCCAAAACAAGTCTGCACGCAGGACGCTGTGAACGCAGAGGGGGAAAAAAAAAGCAGATTTCTCTTCATCATCAATCAGAAGAAACAGCGAGCAACAGGAGGGAATGAGGAGAAAACCAGAGAGACAAACTGAATCGTCCCGAAAGCCCCGAAGGCAAACTAAACCCCCGTCCGTTTAAACGCCGGCCGACAAGCTCCGGCTGTGATCCCATTGTTGGCTCCTCTTCTTAGGTTTCCCGTCGTTTTATTTGCTCTTCCAGGAGGCGGTTTGCGAGGCCTCGGACAAACAATGGCGGGACTTGACTTTCAGCTGCACACCGCTCAAGGACGAGACTCGCCGCGGCGCGGCGGAGACGGGTCGCTCGCGGAGAGCGGCAGAGAACGCGGCCCTTTTTCACGTCGATAAATCCAAACGAGTTCAGTGAAAGCAAACAGAACGAGACACAGAGAGACGGAGCGCATGTACACACACTTCGAGGTCGCACACAGACCTGCTCGTACAAACACAGACACACAAAGCAGGAAAAAAACACAGGTGACACGTGGTTACATCAGAGCTCCGGCAGGCATCAGAAGGGCAAATATGCCTCCGGAGGGGGGTGGGGGGGTGGAAAGGTGGCTCGCAGGGAAATTTCACCTCCGCTGGCTCGAGCATAAACAAAGCAGGCTGCAGGTCGCGAGGCCGAACGCACTCAGGCACAAGTTTCGAACAGTTTTCCATGGCGCTTGAACACAAGAACACGTAACACGCCCAGCCTGTTTATAAGCGCTATATAAACAGACACGGCAACAAAGGAACGAGATCTGGATCGGATAAAGACAAATCAAAGCCCGACGCCAAACACGCCGAGCCGTGTTGCTCCTGTAAACAAAGCTCGACGGCGGATCGCGGACGCTCGAGAAACGATCAATAATAAACCGCAGTTGGCCTTTTATTTTGAAGCCGCTCGGGAGGTGTCAGACCGGCCCTGCGCCTTTAATCTGGCGGAAACTTCAAGACGACATCCTGCAGATGTTTAGGAACTGGCTTGTCCGCTCGCATCTGGCCTCCTTCCTTCGACGAGGACGCGATTAAAAAAAACGACAACAACAGAAAGAGCGATGAGGACGATGGAATAAACATGACAGACCAAAACGTTGACAACATATTCTTGTTTTTGCGAGTTAAACACAATCTGGCTCCTGTCACAGCCGGTAGATGCAGTAATACAGTGAAAAGTGAGTCTGTGTGGAGCCACAAGTGACGTCGGGAAGGCGGGGGGGAATGCCACTCATTTTAAGAATTCACATGTGTTTTCTGCTGCACTGGGGGGGGGGGGTCGGGTCACCCAGGACCACTCTCACTCTCGCACACCAGCTCCAAAAACAAGACCGCCCGTCACTCGGATGCAAAATCCGCCACCGTCCCGAAAGAAACGCAGTCATTCAAGTCGCCGTCGTTTATGTCCAGGGCCTGTAGGTGGCGCTGTGACACTTCCTCCAAAACAGAGAAGAAGACAAAGAGCGACGACAGCACAACGTCCAGGTGAAGTGAGAGGTGGGACGATTGGCGCCACTGTTTCAGCGTTTCTCAGCATATTTTTATGATATTTTAAACTCAGATATCAGGGATTTTCACAATAAAAGGCAGTATCGCAGAGGTTGAACCATCGGTTTTTGGCTATCTTTCCAAAGTACTTGTACCACTTTCGAAGGAGTGTTGGGGAAGTGAATCCAACCGGCGGAAAAAGGCAGGTAATTTAGGGGGGGGGGCGACATTGCGTTGCTATGGTTACAAACCGTTTAACGCCATGATTGAAGCGCAATTCCATTCACCCAGGTTTGTCCACTTGCGTTCACACCAACCCTGAAACGAACCACACTAACTCTGGTTCCCTTTATCAAACAGCTCCAGTGAGCGCCACACAGAGATAACAGAGTTTAGGCAATAATTATCCAGGCCTCGTTTGTCTCAGCGATAAATTGCATGGAACCTGCAGGTAACCCGGGATAAGGGACCGTTTGGTCTGTAATGGGGACAGAAACTGGAGTCTGAGCAGGAAATGAGTCAGGAGTCAGTTTGTTGAGTCTAAACTCACCCAACCTGTCATGTCTGATACCACTGATAGCAGCAAGACTTTCAGGGAACTAAAAGCTAAAAATAAAACGATTTTATCACTGATTTATCTGAAGTGTTCCATCAACTTTACACACCTGAACAGGACAAAAAAGGTGGGACAAAGTGTAACAACAAATTCAGAGGAAGATACAACACAGGTGAGTAAAAACCCGCTTTAAATAAACAAACTTAAAACAAAAAGCATCATAACTTTGTAATAAACACTATTGAGTGATAAAAGCTCACCATGTACGATGCAGAGTCCCGGTATGGCTCCTCAGTCCTGGAAGCAGCGGTGGGGTTTTTTTCAGCCAAACATTGAGACGTAAAACTTCCTTTTAGGAGAGTTTTTTCCGTGTAAAACGCGACTTTAACAGAAACTACGTGGACTAAACTCCAGCCCGAGTCTCCCTCGGCTCCCCTCGCGTCTCTTCCTGCCGGAGAAAGCGCGTTTGTTGTTGTGAGCGGAGGCGGAGCGGAGCCGCTCGTGTTTTACCGAGAGGCGGGAAGCGCCGGAGGAGAGCAACGGCTGCATCCGGTCCGGCGCCTTCACAATAAGGTAACCTACTTACTGCTGGCGTTTCGCTGCGGCCACTTCGACATGCGAGTGTTGTCAACAATTCACTGCAGTGGTTACTAAGCTATGTGCGGCACATAGTCGTTAAATAATGGTGTAATGGAGCAAGAACACTCTGAAAAAGGCTAAAATCCTCCAAAGGTCAAACCTTTCCATTGTCGATTTCCGTGTGTCAAGGACCTAAAAATAAAAGTAGCAAACACAATGCATGACTGGAGTTTATTTTGTTTGGGAAAACAACGTTTCTTTCATTTCTGTGGTCGTTAATCATAAAGAGCGAGGCGTGCTTGCTTTTATTTTGAAGCCAACATTAAATTCGTAGGTTATTCCGGTAATCGTGGCAGCGATGGCTCACGGACACACGTGCGCACATACAAAAACACACACAGACGCATTTTTTAAAAATTTATTTTTAATTTTTTGCTGCAGAATTACTTTTGCTGGCAGTTTTTTTTGTTGTTTTTAAAGCCAAAAAACGTTTCCACCAAACTCTGTGTCAATTAAAGCTCATTTTAGGCTGAAAACTGATATTTGGCATAAGGAGAGGTTGAAGAGAGATGTGTGATCTTTTTTGGGTCCGGTCCTAATTGGACAGAGGTGTCAGGCAGCGTCCCGGCATGTGTCGGCTCACCGCGCTTTGGGTTTGCTCCGCGTTCAAGGCGGCGATAACGTAGCCTAGTTTCGCAGCTCCACAGCCTGTTCCAGCACAACCGGTTCTTTTGGCCTGTATTCTAAATATGTAGAACGAGGTCATACCTGACTAACCCCGAGCCTCTCCGACGAGCGCCTCCGCTTCAGAGGAGGAGAACCAGGCTGCACCCCCGAGACGGCTGCTTTTTAATGTGTTGTGGCACATTCAGGCAGGATTAGGAGACGCAGGCTGTCCTTATAACGACATTGTGGGGGCTGAACTCCGACTGACCCCGTGACACGCCATGGCTTTCATATGTGATTGCACGTAAAAAAATTTAGGAAGCACGTTGTCAAACTCAAGTCTTTAAGCAACGTTTTTGTTTACTTCTTCAATCTGAAATTTTCCTTCAAAGCCAGTAAAACCATTGAAATGGTGGGAAAATTGCAATTATGAAAAGAAGGGGTAAATAAAATGCTTTTGCATAAAGATTAAAGCTGATATTGTCTGAAAATCTGTCTAAAATTGAGGGATAAAGTAAGAAATAACGGCCTGGATCGTATTTCCATACAGATAATTCATTTACTTGTCAATGTCAGACCATAAAACTCAGAAATAAGTTGTTCCGAGATCTTATTCCAAGTGTGAAAAGATATTTTAACTTCAGACGAGACAAAAGTAGCTGTAAAACTCAGATTCTGGCTGTGTTATGTCAAGTAAACTTAACAATAAAAGGCTTTTAACAGGCGCGAACATGGGACCGACCCAGTGTGAGTGCCAACCACTGCACCGCAGTTCCGGTTAGTCGTCCAACAAACACTGATCGATGAAATTAACAGTTTAAGCGTGAAACTCTGCGGCTGGAGCCCTTCGAGAGAGAAACGTCGGCGCTGAAGGACCCATTTGTTTTTTCTTGTTTTTGTTGACAACTCCTGAATCCCTCCGAAGAGCTGAACTGCAATTGCGAAGATTTGGATTGACTGATCTTTGTGAAGCTCTGTGGGACCCCCGCAAACCAGGATGCCAGCGGGATGAGGTAAAAAAACAAAACCCACAACAACGCAGCAACGCTCGGGCGTTTATCTGGCTGGGGGAGAATCTGAGAAGAGCTGTTAGGGTAATTGATAATTGTGGCTGTGTGGGTTGGACGCTGCATGCCTGTCAATAATGACCCCCCCCCCCCAAAAAAAAACCCCAACCTCTGAGAGTCTGCTCTTTACCGCCGGAGGACATAATGTTCCTGTGCTGCCGGCTGGGCCTGGCTGGGCGTGCATGTTCAAGATGCCTATCGTTACCCGGATCGGCCGGCCTCTCCACGATAATTACGCCTGATAATAAACCCTCCGTGTCCACGGTGAGGCCGCCCCCCCCTCACCTAAACATGCCGGATGGAGATAATTGGTAAAGAGTAAGTGGTCAGTGATGCGGCAACTCACTTCACTGAGAAATGGCCCCATACGTCTGGACTATTTGAGAGTCCATTTCCTGACTGTGAAATTGCAGCACTCTCCATTATGATACATGAGACATGAGCGCGCAGAGGCCGCGGAGACACATTTGTGCAGCCCCATAAAGGCATTCGTGTACTTACCTGATGTATTCCCAGTGGTGCTTTTAGCGTTTGTTTTACACGACGTACCGTGTTTGCACAAGGAGTTCCTGTGTTTGTACGACTCATGCACGGAGACGACATATTTCTCTTATTCTCCAGTTTGACGCTCTCAGCTGGTTTCACGTGCGTGTTTTCGGGCTTCAGTCGCAAAATCCTAAAATGGGAATCCAACAAAAGCAGATGTTCATTATCTCGAGTGTGTGTTTGTGTGTACACAGAAGGTCAGTCCAAATATAACAAAATAACGCCGTCAAACAATACTTGCTGGAGTTAGACCGAACAGGCACTGAAGGCAGCTGGTTGTTTGAAAGCACGACGTCTCTGCCAGAAGTGAAACGGACGAGGAAGGAGTGGCGGCAGCGACCGGCGGGCGGTTTCACGAAGCCTCGGACCGACGGGAGATGGAGTCAAGCCGCTGAGTGCTTCCACCGGACCTGCTGCGTTGTCACTCACGCCGAAGGGGGTTCGTCCTTCGTCAGAGCGGAGCTCGCGTTGGCTCTCATCAAGGACGAATCGATTACGAGCTGTTTTCCCACACGTGTCGTGGCGCCAGAGCGATCCGTAACCCCCGGTGTTTTAGCCGCAACGGCTTGAGAATTCATAGTCCGAGCATGTCAGTTGATGTTAATATTAACATTTCTGGCGCGGCGCCACGCTGGCTCCGCGTTATTATGTTCTGCAGGAATTCGGCCGCCTTTGTGGCGGCTGGCTGGGAGCTGGGAGGTGCCAAAGACTCCCCGGGCCATCTAATCTCAGCATCGCTGTGCCAGGGGAGGTGCTTTGTCATTTATTGAATGGCGCTCTCGCTTGGCGCCTCATTATCAAACACCGTCCTTTTGTGACTGAGCGCCTCGGTATAAAGGTACAACGATATCATGCAGCGCACGCTCTTAATAAAAACAGCTACTGCGGTCGCCAGAACATTAAAGTACGAGAAGAAGAGGAAGGACTCGAGACATTAAAACATTGCTGACCGGTATACAATAAAACACAGCAACCCTGAAAATGTAGATCAACTAAACAGGAACTCAGAAAGCGTGAATTGGCGACTACAAGGACAAAGTAGGGGTTGGATATAAACGCAGGGAGTAGGGGGGACGAAAGAGACACAGGTGGAAACAATCGGGGGGATCAAGAGACACCTGAGTGTCGTGGCAACAAGTCACTCCAGATCAGCCGAGAGAGGCCGGATGAGCAAAGCGAGGATGGAGAGAGGGGTTGAAAATAGATCCGCCCGGCTTGAGGGACTGATGAGACACAGGTGGGAACACTCAGGGGGGAACAGGCGGACGAGACACCTGAACGCCGTGGCAACAAGTCACTCCACATCAGGAGAAACAGGGGGGCAAACGAGGATAGAGAGGGGTTAAAAATAGATCTGCCCGGCTTGAGGGACTGATGAGACACAGGTGGAAGCAGTTAAGGTGAGCGAGCAGGTGAGGACAGAACAAAGAGACGCTTGGGCAGCAGGACTGCACACGAGCAATGAAATCGTGACCAAATAACATGCAAGTAGTTTGATTTCACTGCCAAAACTTTGCTCGAGTTTGACCTTTTATATCTGAACGCGTCTCGATGAAGGACAGCAATCCGCTAGGTAATCAGATTAACTGGCCAAACCGATGCTTCAATCAAGTGCTCTGGTTTGCAGCAGTGTGTGTGTGTGTGTGTGTGTGTGTGTGTGTGTGTGTGTGTGTGTGTGTGTGTGTGTGTGTGTGTGTGTG